>BQMB01002010.1:100000-218281 GCA_027943415.1 Closterium sp. NIES-67
AGGGGAGGAACAGAGGGGGGACAGCAAAGGGCGAGGAACGAAGGGGGCACAGCAAAGGGGGAGAAACGGATGGGGGACAGCAAAGGGGGAGGAACGGAGGGGGGACAGCAAAGGGGGAGGAACGGAGGGGGGACAGCAAAGGGGGAGGAACGGAGGCGGGACAGCAAAGGGGGAGGAACGGATGGGGGACAGCAAAGGGGGAGAACGGAGGGGGGACAGCAAAGGGGGAGAAACGGAGGGGGGACAGCAAAGGGGGAGGAACGGAGGGGGGACAGCAAAGGGGGAGGAACGGTGGGGGGACAGCAAAGGGGGAGGAACGGAGGGGGACAGCAAAGGGGGAGGAACGGTGGCGGGACAGCAAAGGGGGAGGAACCGAGGGGGGACAGCAAAGGGCGAGGAACGGAGGGGGGACAGCAAAGGGGGAGGAACGGAGGGGGGACAGCAAAGGGGGAGGAACGGAGGGGGAACAGCAAAGGGCGAGGAACGGAGGGGGGACAGCAAAGGGGGAGGAACGGAGGGGGGACAGCAAAGGGGGAGGAACGGAGGGGGGACAGCAAAGGGGGAGGAACGGAGGCAGGACAGCAAAGGGGGAGGAACGGATGGGGGACAGCAAAGGGGGAGGAACGAAGGGGGAACAGCAAAGGGCGAGGAACGGAGGGGGGACAGCAAAGGGGGAGGAACGGAGGGGGGACAGCAAAGGGGGAGGAACGGAGGGGGGACAGGAAAGGAGGAGCAACGGAGGGGGGACAGGAAAGGGGGAGAATCGGATGGGGGACAGCAAAGGAGGAAGAACGGAGGGGGGACAGCAAAGGGGGAGGAACCGAGGGGGGACAGCAAAGGGCGAGGAACGGAGGGGGGACAGCAAAGGGGGAGGAACGGAGGGGGGACAGCAAAGGGGGAGAAACGGAGGGGGGACAGCAAAGGGGGAGGAACGAAGGGGGAACAGCAAAGGGCGAGGAACGGAGGGGGGACAGCAAAGGGGGAGGAACGGAGGGGGGACAGCAAATGGGGAGGAACGGAGGGGGGACAGCAAAGGGGGAGAAACGGATGGGGGACAGCAAAGGGGGAGGAACGGTGGGGGGACAGCAAAGGGGGAGGAACGGAGGGGGGACAGCAAAGGGGGAGGAACGGTGGGGGGACAGCAAAGGGGGAGGAACAGAGGCGGGACAACAAAGGGGGAGAAACGGATGGGGGACAGCAAAGGGGGAGAAACGGAGGCGGGACAGCAAAGGGGGAGGAACGGAGGGGGGACAGCAAAGGGGGAGGAACGGAGGGGGGACAGGAAAGGAGGAGCAACGGAGGGGGGACAGGAAAGGGGGAGAATCGGATGGGGGACAGCAAAGGAGGAAGAACGGAGGGGGGACAGCAAAGGGGAGGAACCGAGGGGGGACAGCAAAGGGCGAGGAACGGAGGGGGGACAGCAAAGGGGGAGGAACGGAGGGGGGACAGCAAAGGGGGAGAAACGGAGGGGGGACAGCAAAGGGGGAGGAACGAAGGGGGAACAGCAAAGGGCGAGGAACGGAGGGGGACAGCAAAGGGGGAGGAACGGAGGGGGGACAGCAAATGGGGAGGAACGGAGGGGGGACAGCAAAGGGGGAGGAACGAAGGGGGAACAGCAAAGGGCGAGGAACGGAGGGGGGACAGCAAAGGGGGAGGAACGGAGGGGGACAGCAAAGGGGGAGGAACGGAGGGGGGACAGCAAAGGGAGAGGAACGGAGGCAGGACAGCAAAGGGGGAGGAACGGATGGGGGACAGCAAAGGGGGAGGAACGAAGGGGGAACAGCAAAGGGCGAGGAACGGAGGGGGGACAGCAAAGGGGAGGAACGGAGGGGGGACAGCAAAGGGGGAGGAACGGAGGGGGGACAGCAAAGGGGGAGGAACGAAGGGGGAACAGCAAAAGGCGAGGAACGGAGGGGGGACAGCAAAGGGGGAGGAACGGAGGGGGGACAGCAAAGGGGGAGGAACGGAGGGGGGACAGCAAAGGGGGAGGAACGGAGGGGGGACAGCAAAGGGGGAGGAACGGAGGGGGGACAGCAAAGGGGGAGGAACGGAGGGGGGACAGCAAAGGGGGAGAAACGGATGGGGGACAGCAAAGAGGGAGGAACCGAGGGGGGACAGCAAAGGGGGAGGAACGGAGGGGGGACAGCAAAGGGGGAGGAACGGAGGGGGGACAGCAAAGGGGGAGGAACGGTGGGGGGACAGCAAAGGGGGAGGAACGGAGGGGGGACAGCAAAGGGGGAGGAACGGAGGGGGGACAGCAAAGGGGGAGGAACGGAGGCGGGACAGCAAAGGGGGAGGAACGGATGGGGGACAGCAAAGGGGGAGAAACGGAGGGGGGACAGCAAAGGGGGAGAAACGGAGGGGGGACAGCAAAGGGGGAGGAACGGAGGGGGGACAGCAAAGGGGGAGGAACGGTGGGGGGACAGCAAAGGGGGAGGAACAGAGGGGGGACAGCAAAGGGGGAGGAACGGTGGGGGGACAGCAAAGGGGGAGGAACGGAGGGGGACAGCAAAGGGGGAGGAACGGAGGGGGGACAGCAAAGGGGGAGGAACGGAGGCGGGACAGCAAAGGGGGAGGAACGGAGGGGGGACAGCAAAGGGGGAGGAACGGAGGGAGGACAGCAAAGGGGGAGGAACGGTGGGGGGACAGCAAAGGGGGAGGAACGGAGGGGGGACAGCAAAGGGGGAGGAACGGTGGGGGACAGCAAAGGGGGAGGAACGGAGGAAGACAGCAAAGGGGGAGAAACGGATGGGGGACAGCAAAGGGGGAGGAACGGAGGGGGGACAGCAAAGGGGGAGGAACGGATGGGGGACAGCAAAGGGGGAGGAACGGAGGGGGGACAGCAAAGGGGGAGGAACGGAGGGGGACAGCAAAGGGGGAGGAACGGTGGCGGGACAGCAAAGGGGGAGGAACCGAGGGGGGACAGCAAAGGGCGAGGAACGGAGGGGGGACAGCAAAGGGGGAGGAACGGAGGGGGGACAGCGAAGGGGGAGGAACGGTGGGGGGACAGCAAAGGGGGAGGAACAGAGGGGGGACAACAAAGGGGGTGAAACGGATGGGGGACAGCATAAGGGGGAGGAACGGAGGGGGGACAGCAAAGGGGGAGAAACGGAGGGAGGACAGCAAAGGGGGAGAAACGGATGGGGGACAGCAAAGGGGGAGAAACGGAGGGGGGACAGCAAAGGGGGAGGAACGGAGGGGGGACAGCAAAGGGGGAGGAACGGAGGGGGGACAGCAAAGGGGGAGGAACGGTGGGGGACAGCAAAGGGGGAGGAACGGAGGGAGGACAGCAAAGGGGAGGAACGGTGGGGGGACAGCAAAGGGGGAGGAACGGAGGGGGGACAGCAAAGGGGGAGGAACGGTGGGGGGACAGCAAAGGGGGAGGAACGGAGGAAGACAGCAAAGGGGGAGAAACGGATGGGGGACAGCAAAGGGGGAGGAACGGAGGGGGGACAGCAAAGGGGGAGGAACGGATGGGGGACAGCAAAGGGGGAGGAACGGAGGGGGGACAGCAAAGGGGGAGGAACGGAGGGGGACAGCAAAGGGGGAGGAACGGTGGCGGGACAGCAAAGGGGGAGGAACCGAGGGGGGACAGCAAAGGGCGAGGAACGGAGGGGGACAGCAAAGGGGGAGGAACGGAGGGGGGACAGCGAAGGGGGAGGAACGGTGGGGGGACAGCAAAGGGGGAGGAACAGAGGGGGGACAAGAAAGGGGGTGAAACGGATGGGGGACAGCATAAGGGGGAGGAACGGAGGGGGGACAGCAAAGGGGGAGAAACGGAGGGAGGACAGCAAAGGGGGAGAAACGGATGGGGGACAGCAAAGGGGGAGGAACCGAGGGGGGACAGCAAAGGGCGAGGAACGGAGGGGGGACAGCAAAGGGGGAGGAACGGAGGGGGGACAGCAAAGGGGGAGGAACGGTGGGGGGACAGCAAAGGGGGAGGAACAGAGGCGGGACAACAAAGGGGGAGAAACGGATGGGGGACAGCAAAGGGGGAGAAACGGAGGGGGACAGCATAAGGGGAGGAACGGAGGGGGGACAGCAAAGGGCAAGGAACGGAGGGGGGACAGCAAAGGGGGAGGAACGGAGGGGGGACAGCAAAGGGCGACGAACGGAGGGAGGACAGCAAAGGGGGAGAAACGGATGGGGGACAGCAAAGGGCGAGGAACGGATGGGGGACAGCAAAGGGGGAGGAACGGAGGGGGGACAGCAAAGGGGGAGGAACGGAGGGGGGACAGCAAAGGGGGAGGAACGGAGGGGGGACAGCAAAGGGGGAGGAACGGAGGGGAAACAGTAAAGGGGGAGGAACGGTGGGGGGACAGCAAAGGGGGAGGAGTGGAGGAGGGACGACTAAGGGGGAGGAACGGAGGGGGGACGGCAAGGGGGGAGGGTCGGAGGGGGGACGACAAAGGGGGAGCGGCGGAGGGGGGACGACGAGGGGGGGGGAACGGAGGGGGGACGGCCAAGGAGGAGGAACGGAGGGGGGACGGCCAAGGGGGAGGAACGGAAGGGGGACGACAAACGGGGAGGGAGGAAGGGGGGACGACTGAGGGGGAGGGGCGGAGGGGGGACGACAAAAGGGGGAGGGGCGGAGAGGGGACGACCAAGGGGGGGGAACGGAGTTGGGACGACAAAGGGGAAGGAAAGGCGGGGGGACGGCCAAGGGGGGGAACGGAGGGGGGACGACAAAGGGGGAGGAACGGAGGGGGACGACAAAGGGGAGGGACGGAGGGGGGACGACAAAGGGGGGGGGGGAACGGAGGGAGGACGAGAAAGGGGAGGGAACGGAAGGGGGACGACAAAGTGGGAGGGGCCGAGGGGGGACGAGAAAGGGGGGGAACGGAGGGGGGACGACAAAGGGGTAGGAACGGAGGGGGGACGGCAAAGGGGGGGGAAAGGAGGGGGACGACGAATCCTCGCCAGCGCCAGCGCCGGTGCTAGCGCCTATTCGCCAGTGCCAGTACCAGCGCCAGCGCCAGGACCAGCGCCAAGTCACCAGCGCCAGCGCCGAATCGCCAGCGCCAAAATGCCAGCGCCGAAACGCCAGTGCCAGCGCCAGCGCCAGCGCCAGCGCCAGCGCCAAAGCGCCAGCGCCAGCGCCAGCGCCAAAGCGCCAGCGTCAGCGCCAGCGCCAAAGCGCCAGCGCCAGCGCCAGCGCCAAAGCGCCAGCGCCAGCGCCAAAGCGCCAGCGCCAGCGCCAGCGCCAGCGCCAAAGCGCCAGCGCCAGCGCCAGCGCCAAAGCGCCAGCGCCAGCGCCAAAGCGCCAGCGCCAGCGCCAGCGCCAGCGCCAAAGCGCCAGCGCCAGCGCCGAAACGCCAGCGCCAGCGGCAGCGCCAGCGCCAAAACGCCAGCGCCTGGCGCCAAATCGCCAGCGCCAGTGCGACCAGCGCCAGCACCAGCGCCAAATGCTTAGCGCTAGAGCCAGCGCCAGCGCCAGCTCTAAGGAAACGCGCCTAGCGGTTCTCCACTTACCAGGTAAATAAGCTGATGGAAACTTGAAAGTCTGGAAAGCTTTTGAGAAGGAATGTGAGGAAAGCTGAAAAGCTAGATGAATGAATTTCTGAACGAGAAACGCACGAGGAACAGGAAACAAAAAAACGCGTTGGGAGGAGGAAGGGAGAAACGCTCAGGAACGACGAAGCAAGAAACGTAAACCCCATCCCGATGCGCGTTTTGTTGTTTGTACTGTACAGAACACGAGGTACTGTAGTCAGGTTTCTCAGTTACTGTAGTTGCCGGTTTCGACTTCAAGCTGGTACAAGCTTCTGACACCACATGCGATACTTGAGGTACCTCACCCCGTAATGATTAGGCTTCAGAATGTTTCGTCAATAATTCATTGAACAGGAACAAGCAGGTTTCTTGCGTAGTTTCGGCTTCGTCACGTGCTTGGATGCCAAATCCAGCGTGTTACAGCCTAATGCTATAATGATGAGGCTACAGAAGAATGTCAAAATCATTACATGTATATACTTCAATTAATTTAATCAATATATAAGTATATTCATGTCAATATAATACATACGTCAAAACCATCATTATGCGAAAACCAGTATGTGAATATCATTAGATTAATATCCATATTATATCAGTATAAGTATATATTTATATGAATAAACCCTTGATGTCACCTAGACAAAGGTGAAAAGCATGTATTGTGCTCAACGCGCTCATTGTAATACCATATAAATTACATTTGTACATTTTCTCCCATCCAAACCATAAAGAATCATATATACTCTTTGTAGTATCATGTATATCATTATTTAAATATAATTATTTATAATATTATTACGAGAAAATTTGATTCCCAATCAAATAATTTATTCCTCACAACTTACACAATTATGAACTTTAATATGAAATGTAAATTTTAACATCATACCAACTGTATTATTCTTAAAATTCTACACATTGGAAATCTATAGACTACGCAACCCTTCCGACGCTTGGGCGTCGAGCCTTGTTTTATATAGATATATTAATTCTGTTTAAAGTGAGAAGCTATAATAATGACCCCAACTTCGTGTTGGACCCAACTCGAAATGGTTCGGATAAAGAGTGTATTGGTTGGTGTTGGGCTAAGAAAAGCCCTTAGGATCTTTCCAGAGACTAAGTCCCAGTTGAAGAATGAGACTTGAGTAGTGCAGCGGAAGTTGAGTAGTTGAATCCTTGTACCGTAATCCCCCGGATAATGGACCCGCCGGTAAGAAAGTCCATGGGTCCTTTACCCGGGGGTGGGATCATTTATTTTGGCAGACCCCGTGAGGACCCGTTTTTTGACATGTAACATTTTAGGACCCCCCAGCTGTGTTTTCTTGTAGGATTTTGCATGTAAGAATAGAAACTGCTGCTGATGCTTTTACTGTACGGTTGGTGCTGGCAGCAGGTTGGTGCTGCGTGTTCTTACGAGCCTCTTCCCAGCCTCCTCTTCCCCATAACGTACTTCCAATCCAATTCGTTTCAGAATCGTGTTATTAATGGTAATGAATCAGCTCGCGTCAATCTCGCACTGTACAGATATGCGCTCGTCTGAAAAATTCGCGCCTGAAATCAGGTTTGGAAACACACCTTGAATCTCAATAATTCCAACCGTACGTCACACCACTCGGAACCGCACTAAACTGCTTCGCGTCACAATTACGCGAGACTGTAGCGAGAAACTAGGCCGCAGGAACACGCTCTAGCAGCGTGGGTAACAGCAGTCAAGAACCATCGCGCCACGCCAACACACGAAATTTGACGCATGTCACTCTGGTGGTACGGAAAGATGACGACAAGAGGGTTCTGTTTCCGCGATACAAATATAACTCCCTATGTAGAAAGGCCTTACATCCAGCACAATAGACACTTAAGTGTAAAATATCTGAACATGGGTCCCAATAATTTCCATCCACGTTAATGTCCACCTTGACACCTTTTCCTGTAATTCTAAGAAGACCATAGGGTCCAATAGCCGGGGGATTACGGTATTATTATATGAGAACAAGTGATTGATTAAAGAAACAAGCATACTGCAATATATAGAAAATAGGAAAGTAAAGCAGTTGTCGAATACAGTTGCAGGAGCGGTTATCGAGTCGCACAGCGACTCGATTGTCGCTTCGGTTACCATTCGTGCAGTTGTAACGGTCAGTCGCAACCTCCAGTTGAGACCCTTCGAGTCCCTTTGCGTTCTTTGTCCATCCCCTCGTGTAACCTCCGTTGACTCGCGTACCTGTTACGATCTTCCTCCAGTGTAGTGTTACACTTCAGAAACGCTCAAGTCCTTTGAGGTATTTCCAACACTCCCCTTCGTTTCTGGAGTGCTGACGTGTTCAGATCCGGTCATGTTTGTCTGCCCGGTCAGCAGTGTGCAGTAATCGAATTTTGCCTTCGCCAATTTCTTCGTCAGATAGTCTGCGGCCATTTCTGTCGTAGGGCAGTAACTGAGTTGAAGTCTCCCCTTCGCGATTTCATCCTTGACGAAGAAGTACCGCAGGGCGATGTGCTTGGTTCGGTTGGCGAAGCCGTCCTTGTTCGCGATTTTGATCGCAGATTGGTTGTCGCAGAGGAGTGAGAAGACGGGCAGGGTCGCAATCTTGGCTTCCTCGAGCAACTCTCGTAGGTAGAGTCCTTTCTTGGTCGCAGTACAGAGGGCGATATATTCTGCTTCAACCGAAGATAGTGCGATTAGTTCCTGCTTGCTCGACTGCCAGGAGATAGTCCCGATAGGTTCTAGTCGGTAGATGTAGCCCGTTCTCGATCGTCGATTTCCCTTGTCTCCCGCGTGGTCGGTGTCGACGTATCCGAGTAGTTGTACGGACGATGCCGTTACTTTACTGTAGGTAAGCCCGGTCGTCGGCGTGGAGACGAAGTAGAGTAGTGCCCGATTAAGTTCCTCGAGATCTTCTTGTTCCGGCTGCTTTAGATGCATCGCCAGTTGGCTCGCGCTATAAGATAGATCGGGTCGGCAGGTTACTGCTGCGAATAGTAGGCAGCCAAGCTTCTGCTGATACTCCTGGATTTGCTTCGCGGGGAGTTTTGCGGAGGTGCTGCTGTTGTTCCCGTAGCGGTAGGGAGTCGGGACTGTAGTCGGTGTTAGACCGAATTTCTTCGCGACAGTGCCTGCGTATTTTCCAGCGTGTAGGTAGAACGCCGAGTTGTCTTCGACGACATTCAGTCCCAGGTACTGGGTCACTGTGTTTGACACTGTAAGTGTCAAGTCCCCTTTCAGCTCTCCTTCGAACTAGGTGGCGATGTCGGTAGTGGAACCGATGTAGAGCAGATCGTCGACGTAAACGATGAGTAGGATATACTCTCTTCCCTTCTGCAGTCGGTACATGCCTTGGTCATGCGGCAGCTGTAGGAATCCGATTTTTACGAGGCGACCGTGAAGATGCTGCTGCCAGAGCCGCAGGGCTTGCTTGATCCCGTAAAGGGATTTTATCAGCTGGCATACTTTTGTGGGGTCGTCGATGAATCCGTGGGGTTGCTCGACAAAGATCTCAGTGTCCACAGGTGCGTACAGGAAAGCATTTGCGACGTCGATTTGGCGCAGTGGTAGTTTCTTCGTGGCCGCGACGGCGAGTAGGATGCACAAGGAGGTGTGACGGGAGACTGGGGCGAATGTTTCTGTGTAGTCGGTTCCGTATCGTTGATCGAACCCTCGTACGACCCATCGAGCCTTGAATCGTTCGATGGAACCGTCCGCATTGGTCTTGATGCGGTACACCCACTTTCACGAGAGGACGTTCTTCCCGTTGATGCTTGTTGTAGGTACCAGCTTCCATGTATTTCGGTCTTGCAGAGCCTTAAGTTTCTTTTCCATCGCCTCCTTCCATTTCGCCTTATGTTCCCCCCCCAGAGCCTGTGACAGAGTCGTGGGCTCGCGCGGAGATGGCGGAGGTGGATGCTGGACGGAGACCCATAAGCCAAGAATTTGCAGTCCCGAGGGTGTGTGTCGAGGGGAATTTTCATTTCCGGAATAGGCTGCTTCGTCACCGTCTTCTGGATCAGGTAAGAAGTTTGGGCCGATGCGTTCTGAGATGTTCGTGTCGACCGGGTGAGGTGTAACGTAACCTTGGTCAGCGAAGTGGTAAAGGGTGTCGAGATTGTTGCTATCGAGAGGATTGTCGTCGTCGAGTGGGACTGGCACGGAGCAGTAAGGGAGTGGTCCGGCAGCTTCCAAAGCTCCAGGTACGTCTTCTTCTGCTGCGTCCGCTTCTGCAGCACGGTCAGCAAAGGAGCGAAGGCCTGCGACACCGTCGGTGGGGTCTTCTGTGTTGGCGACGTTGTCCAGGTAATGTTGCAGCGTCAATCGTTCGTAGAAGATCACATTACGTGATGCCACGGTATTTTTGTCTTGTATGTCGAGGATTTTCCATGCTTGAAAATGTTGTGCGATGCCGAGGTGTAGCCCCCATCGGGCTCGTTGAGTGAAACGTCCTGCTCTGGCTGTGTGGGGTCTGTACTGTACCATGCAACCGAAAACCCGAAGAAATTTTGTGCTGCCCCTTTTTCATGTCCACAGCAGGTGCGGTGATGCGTTGTTGGGGAGCGATGACGAGGATAGCAAATTGTGCAGGTGGACTGCATGGGTCATCGCGTTTGGCCACAGTGCGTTGGGCAGTTTCATCCCCAGGAGCAGCTTCCGCATCGTCGTCTGCAAGGTCCGGTTCATTCTTTCTGCGACCCCCTGTTGCTGGTGAGCGTAGGGTAAAGACACCAGGCGTCTGATTCCTCTCTTCGCCAAGTAGGTCATGAATCGTTGTGACTGGTATTCTAGTGCGCCGTCGGATTGGAAACTCTTGAGCGTAGTTCCTGATTCTCGTTCAGCGATTGGGAGCCACGTCGGGAAGGGTTCGAAGGCTTGATCTCGCGTCTTGAGGTTGTAGTGCCAAACAAATCTTGTTGCTGCATCGATAAAAGTGATGACGTAGTTGAAGTCGGCTTCCGTGTCGTCTCGAGGCATGTTTAAGATGTCGCTGTAAACCTTTTCCATCAGTGCATATGCAGGCGCACTTGGATTGTGATGTGATGGGAAGGGTTGATGGGGAAGATCTGCTTCAGGGGCACGTGAAGCACCGTGCACGAGGTCTTCGAAGTTCTTGGCCGCTTGTTGTAAGAAGAGCGTTTCGTTCTAATACTTCGGCTTGGATTGTTTGTAGTACGGTGCTGTTTGCAAGATGCCCAAGGCGTTGGTGCCAGATGTCGTCCGAAGCTCGATTGCTGGGCGAGCGTTGGTACATGTCGGTGTTGGAGAAGAACGCGACGACCGTGGCGGGACTTTGGCAGACTTCTCGTGTGATGGGCATAAGTTGATCTGCTTCGGTTGGCGGTCCTCGGATCGCTGGTGATGGTACTCGGCTGGGTCCTGCTGCTGCTACTGCAGGTGATGGTTGGGAAGGGACACTTGCTGGTACTTGTCTTTCTTGTCTGATGACTGCTAATGCTCGTGTTCTCTCTGCTGCAGGTATGGTGTTGGAGTACCAGAATCCATCGGGGTTGAAGTCAGGATCAAGATCTGGCGGGTGTGTCCAGGCAGCGAACGACACAATCCCATCGTTGTCGGCAGTACCGCGGTCGGGGACGAAGTCCAACACGAAGACGCCGGACTTCAGGAGAGCACGACCGATGAAGAGGCCGCCCTTCCCGTGGTAAAGGCGAAACTCGTTGGAGTCCGAGTCGCACTCCAGGTGAATCCGTTTTGCCATTAGCTGGCTGACGCTTAGCAGATTGTATCCCAAGTTGTCAACGATTAAGACCTTGTTGAGTTGAAGGATGACATTAGTTTCCATGGACTGTAACTGAACCACCCCTTGTCTGTTTGTTTTCAGGTTCTCGTTGTTGGCGACGGTGATGATGACGTCGCGGTTGAGGCGTCGCTCTTGTTGCACGAAGCGTCCGGAAGAACACATGTGTTGACCGCAGCAGCTGTCCAAGAACCAGATGTTTCGCCCAGTGGGTTCGGCATTGGCGACCGAAGCGTATGTCGGGTTGACCTGAAGTCCTTGTGAGTGCGGCGGCGGGAATTCTTCTTTGTCTGGCGCGTAAGTGGGTGGTGATCCGGGTGCGCAGTTGTCGATGTGTACCATGCAGTTGATGATGTTCGGTGTCCCTTGTGCAGATGTGGTAGAACGTCTTGGAGGGCTTTCTTGAGTGGAGGCGACTTGTGGGTCTACTGGACGATAGACACGAGGACGTGTGCAATTGACTTTAGAATGTCCGGATGTTTGACAGTTGTGGCAGAACGGCGGCACGATGGTGAGTCCTCTGTTGTCGCGTTGATCTTGCTTGCCGCGTGGATTGTAGTTGTTGTCGTTCCTTCGTTGAGTGTAAAAAACTAACTGCTGCTGCTTTCTTGGTTGTCTTTCTTCGAACAGGTCCATCTCCTGTTGTTCAGCATGAAGCTCGGCGCAGAGGTGCATCTCCGAGATCCTTCCGTGGGCGCGAAGAAGCGAGCGTGTGGTTCTCCATTCTGGCCCGAGCCCGGCGAGGACAAGCGTCACGAAGCTTTCTTCAGTGATTGTTCCTCCGCACCGAAGCAGGCGGTCGCGGAGTGTTTGGCATCGACTCATATACTGCATCGCCTTTTCCCCGGTCTTCATCTGTATTGTTGTCAGCTGTTGCATGAGTCTGCTTTGTGTCACGCTGTCGTTTGCTTGATAGAGACACTTGAGATGATGCCATGCGAGTTCCGCGGAGTTTCCATAGCTCCGATACGTTCTGATGCTTTGCTGTTCTTGTGGTGACAGGTTCCGCAGGAGAACTGTATACGCCAGCAGCGACTGATACGGGAAAATTTCTTGCTCCTTTCCAGTGCCGTTGCTTGGGAATGGCAGGGACCCGTTGAAGTATCCCAAGAGATGCGCAGCCTCCATCAGCAGCTCGAACTCAAAGCTCCAGGTAAAGAAGTCGTGTCCATTGAATGGTGAGGATGTCTGTAACTTGATTACGTGTGAAAACTGCGCCTGGAGACTCAAAATCTCGTTTGGGGTCTGTTGTGATGCAGCTGCTGTTGGTTGGGCACGGGGCGGCATGAACTCGAATGTCCCCGGTGAAGAGTGATAAGGCGCAAAGGTAGGCGCTTGATTGTATCGCCCGAACGATGAGTTGTCAAGGCTCATCAGCGCTAATCCCATGTTTCCTCCGTTGCTCTGTGTTGAATGCGCAGGTGTCCTTGTCTGCTGCTGCTGGTCGAAGTGCGACATGAAGCTGAAGAACCTTTCCATAAGGTTCGGATCCATGCTTGAAGAGGGTGATGGAGTCACCATTTCCGGTGCTCTTCCTGTTGTTTCTTGAGCAGCGCCGGTCTCGGTTTGTAGTCTTGAAGTGTGCAATCCAGAGTTGCCGGGTTGAGTGTCTTGGGCGCTAGGTGAGCCCGTAGAGATTTTCTTGCCCTTGCTGTCCATGACTTGTAATCAATGAAGTCGTTTGAATTGCAGATTGTAGATAGAGCGTAGTTGCTGGGAGTTTGGTCTCTGACCAGCTCTGATACCATGTTGGGCTGAGAAAAGCCCTTAGGATCTTTCCAGAGACTAAGTCCCAGTTGAAGAATGAGACTTGAGTAGTGCAGCGGAAGTTGAGTAGTTGAATCCTTGTACTAGTATATGAGAACAAGTGATTGATTAAAGAAACAAGCATACAACAATATATAGAAAATAGGAAAGTAAAGCAGTTGTAGAATACAATTGCAGGAGCGGTTATCGAGTCGCACAGCGACTCGTTTGTCGCTTCGGTTACCATTCGTGCAGCTGTAACGGTCAGTCGCAACCTCCAGTTGCGACCCTTCGAGTCCCTTTGCGTTCTTTGTCCATCCCCTCGTGTAACCTCCGTTGACTCGCGTACCCGTTACGATCTTCCTCGAGTGTAGTGTTACACTTCAGAAACGCCTTAAGTCCTTTGAGGTATTTCCAACAGTTGGAACCTTGCGAGGCGTGTTTTTTTTTTCCCCGACAGTTCTTACGTGGCCGATCCTTGGCGAAAATATTACAAGGGGACATTTTGTCTGATTGTCGCATAACACAATCACTCGCTACGCTGCGACAAAACTAGCTGCGGATCTAAAATTTGGAAGCCAAGGCACACCCTTCCTCAGATGTCACTTCCAAGCCCTGCAAAGCGAAACATTTCACCAAAGACAATGCAAAATACCAGAGAAAGAGAGAGTGAGCGAGCGAATGCAAAAATTGAGGGCATGTGTGTCAATTTATACATATGTTCTATGTAGAAGTTATAGGCTAGACTAGGTGTGTGCTTCTAGTAAGTACAACCCAACAGGTATATGTTCTAGGTTTCTCTTCCTAGTAAATATTATCTTATTCTAACATGGTATCAGAGCGGTTTAAGTCCACCCGCCCGCTTTCGCCCGCGCCCTAGCCTCTCGCCCCTCCCCTACCTACCTAGCCCGTCCTGGCCCCGTCGTGCCCTCCTGGCCCCGTAGCGCCCTCCTGGCCCCCGTCGCACCCTTCAGGCTCCGTACGGCCCTCCTGGCCCCTGTCGTGCCCTTCAGGCCCCGTAGCGTCCTCCTGGCCCCCGTCGCGCCCTCCAGGCCCCGTACGGCACTCCTGGCCCCCGTCGCACCCTCCCGGCCCTGTAGCGCCCTTCTGGCCCCCGTTGCGTCCCCAGGACCCATACGGCCCTCCTGGTCCCCGTCGCGCCCTCCAGGCCCCGTAGCGCCCTCCTGGCCCCCGTCGCGCCCTCCAGGCCCCGTACGGCCCTTCTGGCTCCTGTCGCGCCCTCCAGGCCCCATAGCGCCCTCCTGGCCCCCCGTCGCGCCCTCCAGGCCCCGTAGCGCCCTCCTGGCCCCCGTCACGCCCTCTCGGCCCCTGTCGCGCTCGCTTGGCCCCCGTCGCGCCCGCCTGGTCACGTCGCGCCTGCCTGGCCCCGTCGTGCTCGCCTGGCCTCGTCGCGCCCGCCTGGCCCTGTCGCGCCTGCCTGGCCCCGCCGCGCCCGCCTAGCCCCGTCGCGCCCGCCTGGCCCCGTCGCGCCCGCCTGGCCCCGTCGCGCCCACCTGGCCCCGTCGAGCCTGCCTGGCCCCGTCGCGCCTGCCTGGCCCCGCCGTGCCCGCCTGGCCCCGCCGTGCCCGCCTGGCCGCGTCGCGCCCGCCTGGCCCCGCCGCGCCCGCCTGGCCCCACCGCGCTCGCCTGGCCCTCTAGCGCCCCGCTGTGCCCCACCGCGCCCGCCCGGCCTGTTGCGCGTGCCGGCCCCTCCTAGCTGGCCCGGCCCCCTTCCTAGTGCCGCCCGGCCCCTCCTAGCGCTGGCCTGGCCCCTTCCTAGTGCCGCCCGGCCCTGTCGCGCCCGCCAGGCTCCTAGCGCCCGCCCGGCCCCTCCTCCTCCCTGCTCGGCCTGCCGTGCCACCTCGCGCCCTGTCTCCTCTGCTCGTCCGCCCTGAGGCGCCTCGCGGCCGCCCTGCTGGAGAGTGCTGCCACCGTGTCCCCGCGCCGCTGTGTTCTTGTGGAGCTGTACTGCTGTCTCGCTGTGGAGCTGTCTCGCTGACCCTGCACGATGGCTGACTTCGTGCTCCGACTGGACGTTGAGGGCCATGCGGTTGACTTCGCCGCCTGGCTCTCCGATCTCTGCGCCACCTTACAGGTCAGTGCCAGGATGGCCACTCTTTGGTTGTCCATGTCGATGGCTTGCTCCCCCGCCCCCCTGCCCCTGCTCCCCTCCCTGCTGATCCCTCCTCTGATGACCGTGAGGCCTTCTCTACTGCTGCGCTTGCCTGTGCGGTCTGGGACTCCCGCGATGCAGTAGCTCAGGTTGCTATTAGTCACGCCCTCCCGGTGTTTGAGCGCTCGCGTTTTGCTACGGTTGATACGGCCAAAGCTTATTTAGACGCCGTTATTGCTCGCTATTCCACACCTGCATCCGCTTCTGCCGGCCGCTTTCCCTTCCCGATGCTGTTCCTAGACCTTGCTGCCTTCCCTACCGTCGCAGACTTTGCCACTCACTTGCGTGCCCTAGAGACCCGCTATCGCACTGCCAGCACTACTGCCCAGCTCACTGCACTCCCCCCCCCCTTCTGCATGACACTCTATTTTATCGCCATGCGCCTGCCGGACCGCCTAGCTAGTGCTCGCGACCACTTCCTTAGCCAGCACCCAAGTGACCTTACTCTGACCGCCTTTGTCGACACCCTCGCCGAGATCGAGACTCGCCAGCGCACTATCGCTCAGTCGAGCGGTGCGCCGGCAGTCTCTATCTTTTACGACTTTGCCCCCTCCCAGTGCACGTTTACTGACGTTTCGGATGCGGTCGCCTCTACGACCCCCCTTACTAAGACTACTGCTACGGTCCACCCGCAGCAGCGCTCGCGTCGCGGTGGCCGCGGCTGCCAGGGAGGTCGGGGTGGTGGCGCTGGGGGTGGTGGGAATGGTGGTGGTGACGGTAGTCCGCCTGAGAGGACTACCACCGGTGGACAGGAGCAGACGCAGTCCCTTCCGCAGCAGGAGCAGCCCCAGCAGCAGCTGCCGTCCCAGCAGCAGCCGCCGCAGCCGTGGGCCCGTCTCCCGCCTGGTTGGCCCGGCACCTCCGGCGGTAGTGGCCGTGGTGGTGGCCTGCGCACCTCGGTGTCTACCGGCGGCTCTAGTGCTGTGACCTGCCAGTACCAGCTTCAGACCGGGCCTCTCCGCGGCACTCTGTGCCGTCGCCCACACACGACCGCCCGCTGTTTCCGCCGCCTTGACGATCTCTTTCGTCGTCGCTTTGGCCCGGCCCCGGACCTCCCCGACTGGCACAGCCTGCTCCGCCAGGGCATGCCGATCTTTGAGTTAGACATGGATCAGATAGGTGCTGCTTTGCATGCCTTATTTTCTGACGCTTCTAGTGTTGCTGGATCTTATTATCGTGTGTACTCCAGTTTAGGTGTTGCACCCTTGTGTAGCTTAGCCTCCCCTGCTGCGTCAGGCGTAGGACTGTCTAGTTTGCCTAGCCTAGTCTCTGCACCGGCTCCGTTCTCGGCCTCCGCCCGTGCTTCGCTGTCCTTCACTCTCGACTCCGGTGCTTCTGCCTGCTTCTTCCGCGACCGTTCTACGCCTAGCCTCTTTCTACGCCTGCTGTCGTCTCTCTCGCTGACCCCTCTGCGGGTCTTGTCGTCGCTCGCAGCTCCACTTCCCTTCCCTATCCAGCAGTTCCCTCACGCTCCCTTACAGGCCTCCACGTTCCCTCGCTCTCGAGGAACCTGGCTGGTGTCGGCTGTCTCTAGGACCTCGGCGTCACCACTACGTTCCCCGGACATGAGCGGTTCGCTGTCTGTTCTGAGGCTATCTCAGAGTTCCCCCCTTGCGACGTTCCCCTGGGACCCGGTGTCCGGTCTATTCACCCTAGACACCGCTCCCCCCCCCAGTTGGTGCGTCCTCCCAGGTTGCTGCAGCTTGCTCGTGTCGGTCCCTCACTCACCCGTCCCTTTTGTGGCACCACTGCTTAGGTCACCCTGCACTCCCACGTCTGCGTCACATGTCCCTGTACAGTCTTGTCTTAGGCCTCCCCGTGTCGCTCCCTGTCCTTCCCCCCTCGACTGCGCCACCGTGCACGCCCTGCGTCGAGGGCCGGCTCCGTCGTGCTCCTCACTCCTCCTCGCTGCGCCCTTCTACTGCCCCCCTTCAGACCTTGCACCTGGACGTCTGGGGCCCTGCCCCCGTCCCCAGACCGCGTGGTGAGCGCTACTTCCTTGTGCTCATCGACGACTACACGCGCTACACCACGGTGTTTCCCCTGGAGCGGAAGGGCGACGTGCCCGACGTTCTTCTCGCGTGGGTTGTGGCTGCGCGTCTTCACCGCGGTCTCCCCGTGTTGTATCTCCACTCTGACCATGGCGGCGAGTTCGCCTCTGGTTGGCTTGGACAATTTTGTTGTGCGGAGGGCATCACCCAGTCGTACACCTTGCCGGACTTGCCACAGCAGAATGGGGTTGCTGAGCGCCGCATCGGCTTGGTCATGGAGGTTGCTCGTACCTCCATGATTCATGCCGATGCCCCCCATTTTCTGTGGCCGTTCGCTGTTCGCTACGCTGCTCACCAGCTTAACTTGTGGCCACGCTCCCAGCAGCCGCAGGTTTCGCCGACCCTCCTTAGGACCGGGTCCCCAGGTGACGCGTTTGCATTTCATGTCTGGGGCTGCCTTGCTCACGTTCATGCCTTTGGCACGGACAAGCTCACTGCCCGCACTGTCCCCTGTGTCTTCCTCGGTTTCCCCTTGGACTCGTCTGACTGGCTTTTCTACCACCCGCCGTCTCACCGCTTCCTCCACTCTCGTGACGTCACCTTTGACGAGTCTGTCTCCTTCTACCGCCGCTTCCCTCACCGAGGTCTCCTGGTTGCCCCGCCCCTGTTCCTTGCTCCCTCTCCCCAGGTAGCCCCTGCTCCTCTCCCGCCTCGTCCTGCCCCGTCTGGTGTCTCTTAAGTCACTCCCCTCCTGTCGGTTGTCCCCGTTAAGGATTCTGCTGACTCTGGTGGTACCCCCGGCCCGTCCTTGCCGCGACCCCCTCCCCCGGTGTCTCCGCCCCCACTGTCCCAGTCACCGACTCCGCCGCCGCTGCTGCCGCTTGGCCTCTGGGGGTGCTGGCGTTGAGGAGGGTGTTCGTCCTACAACCCCTGGGGGTGCCGCTGGTGTTGAAGGGGGTTCTCGCTCTGGGGGCGTTGGTTCTGGGGATGCTGCTGTTGAGTGTTCTGTCGGCGGTCGTCCTGCCGGTCCGAGGATTCCAGCCCAGCTGTCGCCGCAGCAGCAGCAGCCGTTACCGCCGGTCTTTGTTCTCCACCTGCTCAGCCTTCCCTGCTCTGACTGATTGCCGGTGTTTCCCCCCCCGCCTCCTGACTTTCCTGTTTACGGTCCTGTGTTCCCGCCGCTGGACTCGTCTCCGGCCCGTCCTCCTCCTCGTTCCCCTCCGCTATCTCCTGACCCTACACCTCCGTCCCAAGTTTGGTCTCGCCGTCCCTCCCGTGCCCGTCTCTCTTGTCCTGCGGTCCCACCCTATGTTGCTCCGTTCCCTCACGTCTCGTCTTCCCCTCCTCCCGTCCCCTCCTCCCTCGTCGCTTGCTGTTGCACCTCCTCCGTTGTCTAACTACCTCCGCGCCGCTCGTCCCCTTGTCCCTCGGGTTCTTGCCGCTCTTGTTACCGACCCTGCTGTTCCTGTCTTGCGCGTTGACGCGCTTGTCGCTGCTGCCCGCACTGTCCCCTGTGTCTTCCTCGGTTTCCCCCTAGACTCGTCTGACTGGCTTTTCTACCACCCGCCGTCTCACCGCTTCCTCCACTCTCGTGTCGTCACCTTTGACGAGTCTGTCTCCTTCTACCGCCGCTTCCCTCACCGAGGTCTCCCGGTTGCCCCGCCCCTGTTCCTTGCTCCCTCTCCCCCAGTAGCCCCTGCTCCTCTCCCGCCTCGTCCTGCCCCGTCTGGTGTCTCTCACGTCACTCCCCTCCCGTCGGTTGTCCTCGTTGAGGAGTCTGCTGACTCTGGTGGTACCCCCGGCCCGTCCTTGCCGCGTCCCCCTTCCCCGGTGTCTCCGCCTCCACTGTCGCAGTCGCCGACCCCGCCGCAGCCGCCGCCGCCGTCGCCGCCGCCGCCGCCACCGCTGCCGCCGTCGCCGCCGCCGTCGCCGCCGCTGTCGTCGCGGCCACTGCCGCCGCTGCTCTTGGCCCCTGGGGGTGCTGGCGTTGAGGAGGGAGTTCGTTCTGCGGCTCTTGGGGGTGCCGCTGGTGTTGGAGGGGGTTCTCGTTCTGGGGGTGTTGGTTTTGGGGGTGCTGCTGTTGAGTGTTCTGCCGACGGTCGTCCTGCCTCTGCCGGTCCGAGGGTTCCGGCCCAGCTGTCGCAACAGCCGTAGCAGCCGTCGTCGCCGGTCTCCGCTCTCTGCCTGCTCGGCCTTCCCTCCCCGGACCGCGTGCCGGTGTCTCCCCCACGGCCTGCTGACCTTCCTGTCTACGGTCCAGTGTTCCCGCCGCCGGACTCGTCTCCGGCCCATCTTCCTCCTCGTTCCTCTCCTGTGTCCCCTCCGTTGTCCCCTGACCCTACACCTCCGTCTCACGTTTGGTCTCGCTGTCCCTCCCGTGCTCGTCCCATCTCTCCTGTCCTGCCCACCCACCCTATGTTTCTCCGTCCCCGCTCGTCTCGTCCTCCCCTCCTCCCGTCCCCTCCTCCCTCGTCCCTTGCTGTTGCACCTCCTCCGTTCTCTGACTACCTCTATGCCGCTCGTTCCCTTGTCCCTGGGGTCCTTGCCTCTCTTGTTACTGACCCTGTTGTTCCTGTCTCGCGCCTTGACGCGCTTGTTGCTGCTGTCGCTAACTTTGCCTCTACCCGCCGCCTTGACTACGCTACCGCTCTGGTCTCTGACCCTGCCCGTCCTCCGTCCGTCAGGGGTGCTCTTGCCCTTGGCAGTGATGTCCTAGAGGACATGCAGTATGAGCTTGCTTTCCTTTCCGAGGCTGCTCCCCATCTCTGCTCCATGCTGTTAGTCCCTAAGGGTGACCCAGATGCCTTCGACATCCCAACCCCTCGCACCTACGCTGAGGCCACCTCGGGACCTTGGGCCTCTCAGTGGATAGCTGCCATGGAGCAGGAGATGGCATCTTGGAGGTCCACCGGCACTTACGTCGACGCAGTTCCCCCGCTTGGGGTGAACGTAGTTAATGGTCGGTGGCTCTTCAAGGTGAAGCGCCCCCCTGGAGAGCTGCCTGTCTTCAAGGCGCGCTACGTGGCCAGAGGTTTTAGTCAGCGCGAGGGGGTTGACTTCTTCCAGACCTTCGCCCCGACCCCGAAGATGACCACTCTTCAGGCGCTGCTACACGTAGCAGCATAGCGCGACTACGAGCTTCACTCCCTCGACTTCTCTACTGCCTTTCTTCAGGGCAGCCTACACGAGGAGGTCTACCTGCGCCGACCACAGGGCTTCACTGGTACCCAGTGGCTATTCAGGCGCGCGGTCTACGGCCTGCGCCAGGCTCCCTGCAAGTGGCACGACACTCTGCGGGCCACGTTAGTAGACTTGCAGTTCTTTCCGTCCTCTGCTGACCCGTCGCTGTTCGTGCGTTCCGGCCAGACTCCATTCTACATCCTTGTCTACGTAGACGACCTGGTCTTCGCTACTGTTGACAGGGACGCACTGGCCTCTGTGAAGGCCGAGCTGCTGAAGAGACACACCTGCACTGACCTTGGAGAGCTGCGTCGCTATCTTGGCCTGCAGATCTCTAGGGACAGAGCAGTATGCACCATCACTCTGGCACAGTCACACTTGGTGCGTCAGGTCCTTCAGAGGTTCGGTCTTCAGTTCTCCTCCGCACATCCCACACCTCTACCTGTAGACCATGGGCTCTCCGCTCCCGTTCCTCAGGAGCCAGTAGAGCCCAGTGGCCCCTACGCAGAGCTGGTGGGTTGCCTCATGTACCTGATGACTTGCACTCGCCCAGATCTCGCATACCCTCTCAGCATCCTAGCTTGCTTTGTGGCTACAGGCAGACACCGACCTCAACACTGGTCTGCTGCAAGAGGGTTTTGCGTTATCTTGCAAGTACATCGGGCATGGGGTTAGTGCTAGGAGGACGCAGGCCAGTGGTCCTCACTGGGCACACAAACGCTTCTTGGGCGGACGACTCAGAGACTCTAAGGTCGTCTCAGGGCTACTGTTTCAATCTTGGTTTGGGTGCTATCTCTTGGAGATCCACTCGCTCGTCGTCTGTTGCTCAGTCCAGCTGTGAGGCTGAGATCTACGCCGGTGCCATGGCGGCACAGGAGCTCCGCTGGCTGACCTTCTTGCTCACAGACTTAGGTGAGCGGCCTAGCTCTGCCCCGGTCCTGTACGCTGACAACAGGGCCATGATTCTCCTGTGTTAGAGGCCTCGGATTGAGGGCAGAGCGAAGCATATGCAGCTGCGGTACTTCCTCGTGAGCGAGCTACAGCAGCATCGCCAGGCCCGCGTAGTTCACTTGGCCTCTGGTGCCAACACTGCTGATATCTTTACTAAGGCGCTTGTGCCTAAAGATCATCAGTGGCACTGTGTCCAGCTTGGTCTTGTTCCTGTCACTTCTGACTTGTTAGGACCCTGATTGTGTACTCTCTACTATTTATATCTGTCTGACTGGCCTTGTGGCCTTACCTCCAGTGGCTGGAGTAGTAGTGCCGCCCTAGCTTGCTTTAGTCTTGTTTGTACTCTTGCTGACTGGTCTCCGGACCCCTACCTCAGTGGTTGGACTAGTAGTGCCGCCCTGAGCTGTGTGCTTCTTGCGTAGTTCCACCCCTTATCTAGCCTAGGGGGTGTGTAAACTTATACATATGTTTTATGTAGAAGTTATACGCTAGACTAGGTGTGTGCTTCTAGTGAGTACAACCCAACAGGTATATGTTCTAGGTGTCTCTTCCTAATAATTATTATCTTATTCTAACAATGTGATCATACATGAGTGGGGACGGATATGCACGAGAGGTGTGGAGAGAGGGAGATATTGCGGGAGCGACGGGCGAGCGAGTGTGGCGCAGCAGGAAGGGAGCGGCATGGCGAGACGCTCGCTCCTCCTCTCTCTCTCTCTCTCTCTCTCTCTCTCTCTCTCTCTCTCTCTCTCTCTCTCTCTCTCTCTCTCTCTCTCTCTCTCTCTCCCGCTGCGCCACTCTCTCCCTATTCTCACCTCCGCCTCTCTCCTTCTAACTGCGCCACTCTCCTCCACACCGCGTCACTCTCTCACTCTCTCACCGCGTCTCTCCCGCCAACGACGCCTCTCTCTCTCTCTCTCTCTCTCTCTCTCTCTCTCTCTCTCTCTCTCTCTCTCTCTCTCCCTCTCTCTCCCTCTCTCTCTCTCTCTCTCTCTCTCTCTCTCTCTCTCTCTCTCTCTCTCTCTCTCTCCGCATCTCTCACCCTTTCTCACCGCGTTTCTCCCTCTCTCGCTCGCGTTTCTCGCTATCTCGCCCGCGTTTCTTCTTCGTCTTGCCCATGACTCCCTCTCTCGCCGTGTTTCTCCCTCTGTCCCCGAGTCCCTCTCTCTATCGCCGCGTCTCACCCTTTCTCCCCGCGTCTCTCCCTCTCTCGCCGCGTCTTACACGCTTAAGCTAGTTATCTAACTGCAAAGCGTACATGAAATGTATAATAAGTATCTATTAACGTATAACAATGGGTTAAAACATATAATATATAAGTATTCAATAGACAAGTTGTGTCATAGTACATGAAATAACAATGACTTTGTACATGTATTTATACTATATAAATCTGGGCTTTAAGTTAATCGTCTTCCTTTATTGTTCTAAAATCGTGCCACGCTGTTTGAATTGGTTACTTTTGTTGTTCATTTCTGCTTGTACAGTTTTTCTTGAAATGGTTTTTTGTTCCCTATTGTTCAATTGTAGCCCAGTTTCCGTAATGTGTCTTCTGTTTTGTGTGCCTTAGGATTGTTGTTTCTGTCCGAAAGAATCATTGAACTGGAATGTGTGAGTACAAGGGTATATAGACTAGGGTGTTGTATCCTCTAAGGCACAATCCAGTATAGTCTACAGTAACGACCTAAGTTACATTTGACACACTCCCTAGACTATATAGGGGCAGTGCCTAACAGGGAAAGAAGCAACTCAGCGCGGCACTACTAGTCCAGCCTCTGAGGCAAGGGTCTAAAGACCATTCAAACGAGTATAGACAAGATAAGAGCAAGACCAGGGCGGCACTACTAGTCCACCCACTGGGAGAGGCCACAAGGCCAGTCAGGGTAAAATATTTATATAAAAGACAGTACAAAGTCAAGGCCCTAGCAAGTGAGAGGCTACATGAATGAGACCTAGCCGTACACAGTGCCGCTGATGGTCTTTAGGCGCAAGCGCCTTCGTAAAGATATCAGCAGTGTTGGCACCGGAGGCCAAGTGTACTACGCGCGCCTGGCGGCGCTGCTGGAGCTTACGCAGGAGGAAGTACCGCAACTGGATGTGCTTCGCTCTGCCCTCGAGTCGAGGCTCCTGACACAGGAGGATCATGGCCCTGTTGTCAGCGTACAGGACCGGGGCAGAGCTAGGCCGCTCACCTAAGTCAGTGAGCAAGAAGGTCAGCCAGCGGAGCTCCTGTGCCGCCATGGCACCGGCATAGATCTCGACCTTTCAGCTGGACTGGGCAACAGATGAGGAGCGAGTAGCTCTCCACGAGACGGCACCTGAACCAAGGCTGAAGCAGTAGCCCTGCGAGGACCTGAGGGTCTCGGCGTCGTCTGCCCAAGAAGCGTCTGTGTGTCCAGTAAGGACCACTGGCCTGCGTCCTCCTAGCACTAACCCCATGCCGGATGTACTAGCAAGATAACGCAAAACCCTCTTAGCGGCAGACCAATGCTGAGGTCGGTGTCTGCCTGTAGCCACAAAGCGAGCCAGGATGCTGAGAGGGTATGCATAAACAAGTCATCTACATAAACAACGACGGGGTCTGGCCAGCACGAATGAAGAGCGAGGGGTCTGCAGAGGACGGAAAGAACTGCAGTTCAGCAAGCGTAGCACGCAGCGTGTCGTGCCACTCACGGGGAGCCTGCCGCAGGCCGTAGACGGGGCGCCACAGGAGCCACTGGGTCCCAGGAGAGAAGGTACCAGTGAAGCCCGGAGGGCGGTGCAGGTAGACCTGCTCGTGTAGGCTGCCCTGAAGAAATGCAGTGGAGAAATCGAGGGAGTGAAGCTCGTATAGTAGTCACGCTGAGCTGCTATGTGAAGCAGCACCCGAAGATTAGTCATCTTCGGGGCCGGAGCGAAGGTCTGGAAGAAGTCCACCCCATCACGGTGACTGAAACCTCTAGCCACATAGCACGCCTTGAACACAGGCAGCTCTCCAGGAGGGCGCTTCACCTTGAAGAGCCAGCGACCATCGACTACGTTCACCCCAGGTGGGGGTGTCGACGTAGGTGCTGGTGGATCTCCAAGATGCCATCTCCTGCTCCATGGCAGCTATCCACCGAGAGGCCCTGGGTCCCGAGACCGCCTCAGCGTAAGTGCAAGGGGTCGGGATGTCGAAAGCGTCAGGGTCACCCTAAGGGACTAGAAGCATAGAGCAGAGATGGGAAGCAGCCTTGGACAGGAAAGCAAGCTCGTACTAGCGGTCCTCCAGGACGTCACTGCCGAGGGCAGGTGCACCCCCGACAGACGGAGGACAGACAGGGTCAGAGACGAGAGCGGTGGCGTATTCAAGGCGGCGGGAAGAGGCGAAGTCAGCGACCGCAGCGACAAGGGCGTCAAGGCTCGAAACCGGAACAGACGGGTCGGTAACGAGAGAGGCAAGGACCCGAGGAACAAGAGGACGAGCGGCATGCTGGTAGTCAGACCGAGGGGGGGGAGCAACGACAAGGGAGGACGGAGGGGGCGACGGGAGAAGGGGAGGATGAGAAGCGTGGGAACGAAGCAACATATGGTGAGAGCGCGAGACAAGGGAGAAAGGTCGAGCTCTGGAGGGACGGCGAGACCAGACGTGAGACGGAGGAGTCGGGTCAGGGGTCACAGGAGGGGTCATAAGAGGGGAACGAGGGGGGAAACGGGCCGGAGACGAGTCCGGAGGAGGGAACACAGAGCCGTAGACAGGAGGAGGAGGAGGCACAGGCATGGGGTCAGGGGACGGAATGCCGAGCAGGCGAAGAGCGGACACCGGCGGGGACTGCTGCAATGGCGGTGTGACACCAACACCGGGACCGCAAGCTACCTGGCGGCTACCTCCAAAACACTCCACGCCAGCACCCCCAGAAGGAACACCTCCAGAGCTCAGAACCCCTCGAGCATGGGTACCACCCCCTGGCCCGCTGGGACAAGCCACGACAGGAGTCCCAGGACTAGTACCCACCCCAACTCCAGCACCCCCAGAGGCAACGAACTGCTGCGGCGACGGCTGCAGCGGCGGCGGCTGCAACGACTGCTGCGGCGGCGGCGGCGGCGGTGACGACGGCTGCGACAGCGGTGGCGACGGCGGCTGCGGAGTCGGCGGAGGAGGAGACACCTGAGAAGGGGCAGGCGGCGAGGACTGCGCGGTTGGGCCACCAGAGTCAGCAGACTCCTCAACCGGGACAACCGACGTAAGTGGGGTGATGTGGGACACACCAGAGGGGGCAGGACGGGGAGGGGGAGGAGGAGGGGCGACGACGACCGGGGAAGGGGTGACCAGGAACAGGGGGGGGGTAACCGGGGGACCTCGGTGGGGGAAGCGGCGGAAGAAGGAGACGGACTCGTCAAAGGTGACGTCACGAGAGTGAAAGAACCGGTGAGATGGCGGGTGGTAGAAGTGCAAGTCAGACGCGTCAAGGGGGAAGCTGAGGAAGACACAGGGAAGGGTGCGGACAGTGAGCTTGTCCGTGCCAGAGGCACGAACGTGAGCAAGGCAGCCCCAGACGTGGAGCGCAGTCGCGTCACCAGGTGACCCAGACCAGAGGAGGGTCGGTGAAACCTGAGGCTGCTGGGGGTGCGGCCACAGGTTAAGCTGGTGAGCGGCGTAGCGAACGGCGAACGGCCACAAAAAATGGGGTGCCCCGGCATGGATCATGGAGGTGCGAGCCACCTCCATGACCAAACCGATGCGTTGCTCAGCGACTCCATTCTGCTGCGGGGGGTCCGTCAAGGTGAACGTCTGGGTGATGCCCTCCGCACGACAGAAACGACCAAGGACACCAGAGGCAAACTCGCCACCATGGTCGGAGTGGAGACGTAAGACAGGGAGACCGCGGTGGACACGCGCAGAGACAAGCCACGGGATAAGAACGGTAGGCATGTCGGCCTTCCGCTCCAGGGGGAACACAGTGGTGTAGCGTGTGTCGTTGTCGACAAGCACTAGGAAGTAGCGTTCTCGACGCGGCCCATCGACGGGGGCGGGGCCCCAGACGTCCATGTGCAGAGTCTGTAGCGGTGCTGCAATAGGGGGAAACAAGGAGGAGTGAGGGGCACGGCGGAGACGGCCCTCGACACAGGGCGTGCAAGGTGGGGCTGGGGAGGAGGGAAACTCGGGGAACGACCCGGGGAGGCCTAGGACGAGACCGTGCTGTGACATGTGACGCAGACGCGGGAGCGCAGGGTGTCCTAGGCGGTGGTGCTAGAGAAGAGTCGGGTGAGTGAGAGACCGACAGGAGCAGGCAGCAGCAACCGGGGGAGACGCAGTCACCTGTGGGGGGGTCCCAGCCGGGGGGGTCACCGTGTCCAGTGTGAAAAGACCGGACGCCGGGTCCCGTGGGAACGTGGACAGAGGGGCACCAGTGGCGGCCTTGGTACAGACAGCGTACCGCTCATGTCCAGGGAACGTAGTGGTGACGCCAAGGTCCTGAAGGCAGCCAGCACCAACTAGGTTCCTGGAGAACGAGGGGATGTGCAGTCCTGTGAGTGAGCCCGAAGGAACCGCCGGGCAGGGGAGGGTGGTGGAACTGCGGGCGACTACTGGGCCGGAGGAGGGGTCAGCAAAAGAGACTACGGCAGGGACAGGAAGCGATGTCAACATGGTGGAGTCGCGGAAGAAGCACCGGGAAGCGCCAGAGTCGAGGGTGAAGGAGAGCGCGGTAGTGGTGGCCGGAGGCGAAGCAGCGACGGAAGCACCAAGGCTAAACAAAGCAGGGGATCCTACGCCTGACGCAGCAGGGGAGTCTAAGCAAGGCACACCTACACTAGGCAACAAGGGGTAATAAGACGGAAGCACACTAGAGTCATCAGCATACATCACATGCAGAGCAGTAGCAATCTCATCCATATCCAGATCAAAAATCTGAACCCTACGACGAAGCAAACTGTGCCAGTCAAGGAGCTTGGGCGACGGGCCGAAACGCTGACGAAACAGGTCGTCCAGGCGACGGAAACAGCGGACGGAGGTGTGACCGATCTTACCGCAAACGAAGCCACGGCGAGGACCGGTCTGGAGCAGGTACTGACAGCGCGCGTCACCCAAACCACCACCCGGCAGCCCACCACGCGCACCGCCACCACGTTCAGCGTTACCACCAGCGCCAGGCCACCCGGGCGGGAGACCACTCGCCTGTCTCTGCTGCGGCTGCGACTGCTGCGGCTCCTACGACTGTTGTGGCTGGCGCGAGTCCGGCTGCAACGCCAGCGGCTGCTGAGACGGCTGCTCGGCTGCACTTGTCAGGGTCCCCTCGTCCGCACCACCACCAGGATACCCAGCTCCAGCACCACCTACACCTGCACCCCCACCCCCGCCGCCACACCCAGCCTTGGGGCGGCGACCCTTCCCCGGACGTACCTGTGCTGCAGCGGCAGTCTCAGCCACAGCAACAGAACCGTTAGAGAAGTTGTACTGAGCTGGGGTGCAACCCTGAAAGATAGGGACTGGCACAGTACCGCTGGTCTGAGCGATAGAGCGGTGACGGGCCTTTAAAGCAGACAGGGTGTCAACAAAGTCAGTGAGGGTCAGGTCTGCGGGATGGACACTAAGGAAGTGGTCACGGGTAGTGGCAAGACGGTCAAGGAGGCGGGTGGCTAGCAGGTAGAGAGTAGAGGTGAGGGGTGGCTGGTGGGCTAGAAACTGTGTGGGAGTGCTGGCAGCACGCCAGTTCTCGTCTATAGTGCGCAAGTGAGCGGCCAGGTCAGCGACAGTGGGGAGCGACGCAAGGTCAGGGAAGAGCATGGGGAGGATCAGACGACCGACCGAGGCAGCAAGCGGGGTGGAATAGCGCTGGACAACATCATCTAGGAAAGCCTGGGCAGTGGTGATAGACCTGAAGCGAGGTCGCTCGGACAGGGGGAGGGCATTGCTAATGGCAAGCTGTGCGACAGCGTCATGGGACAGCCAGACAGAGCGAGCAAGGGTAGCGGCCGCAGCGGACTCACGCTCAGCGGACGAGGGATCTGTAGACAGTGCAGCGGGGGGGTCAGGGCAGGGGAGAGTACCGTCAAGATGGACAGACAGAGAGTGGACATCCTGCCGCTGAACAGTGAGGTGGCGACGGAGGTCAGCAAGCCACGCATCAAACTCAAAGCGAAGCACCTCTGCCATCAGTGACAATAGAGGGCAGTGGAGAGCAGTACAGTGCGGTGCAGTGCGACGCAGCCAGTACAGCGCGATGCAGTGCAGTGCAATACGGTGCAGTGCAGTGCAATACGATGCGGTGCGATGCATTGCGGTGCAGTACGATGCATTGCGGTACAGTGCGGTGCAAGGCGGTCTAGTACGGTATCGGGGGGGGGTTCGCAGGGCAGTGCTGATCGGGAGGAACGGGCGGAACCCGAGGTGGCGGCGGGCTGGCAACGACGCGAATGCAGGAGCCGGCCGGCGGACAGCAGACGCGAGGGGCCAGCAAACGGCGGCAACGGGGGCCGGCGAGGAGCTGGCGCGACGGCGAGTAGGGCCAGCCACGACGGCGAGGAGACAGGGCCGCGACGGCGGCTAGGGGCGCCGCGACGGCAGGAGTGACCATGAGGCGGCTGGAGACGGCAGCGACAGCAGCTAGGTTCGGCCGCAATGGCGAGGGGGCGGCCGTGAGACGGCTAGGGGCGGCCGTGGGACGGCAGGAAATGGGCGCGACGGCCAGGGGGGGGGGGGCAGCGGCTAGGGACGGGCGTGACGGCCAAAGGGCCGGCTAGGGGCGGACGCGACGGCCAGGGGGCCGGCTAGGGACGGGCACGACGGCCAGGAGGCCGGCTAGGGGCAGGCGCGATGGCCGGGTGGCCGGCTAGGGGCAGACGCGACGGCCAGGGGGCCGGCTAGGGACGGGCGCGACGGCCAGGGGGCCAGCGAGGGACGGGCGCGACGGCTTGGGGGCCGGCTAGGGGCGGACGCGACGGCCAGGGGGCCGGCTAGGGACGAGCGCGACGGCCATGGGGCCGGCTAGGGACGCGCGCGACGACCAGGGGGCCGGCAAGGGACGCGACGGCCAGGGGGCCGGCTAGGGACGGGCGCGACGGCCAGGGGGCCGGCTAGGGTCGGACGCGACGGCCAGGGGGCCGGCTAGGGGCGGACGCGACGGCCAGGGGGCCGGCTAGGGGCGGACGCGACGGCCAGGGGGCTGGCTAGGGGCGGGCGCGACGGCCAGGGGGCCGGCTAGGGATGGGCGCGACGGCCAGGGGGCCGGCTAGGGGCGGACGTGACGGCCAGGGGGCCGGCTAGGGACGGGCGCGACGGCCAAGGGGCCGGCTAGGGGCGGACGCGACGACGAGGGGGCCCGGCTAGGGATGGGCGCGACGGCCAAGGGGCCGGCTAGGGATGGGCGCGACAGCCCGGGGGCCGGCTAGGGGTAGACGCGACGGCCAGGGGGCTGGCTAGGGGCGAACGCGACGGCCAGGGGGCCGGCTAGGGATGGACGCGACGGCCAGGGGGCTGGCTAGGGGCGAACGCGACGGCCAGGGGGCCGGCTAGGGCCTAGGGGGCGGAAGCGTGGGCGGGCTAGGGGGGAACCTAACCTACTATGATACCATATCAGAAAGAATAATTGAACGAGAGTGTGTGAGTACAAGGGTGTTGTACCCTCTAAGGCACAATCCAGTATAGTCTACAGTAACGACCTAAGTTACATTTGACATTTTCACGTTTCCGCCAAATGCCCAGCCGTCGGGAGCTTCCGTTTTCATTTTGTTTGATTATGTGTTGACTGTGGCCACTGTTGACTTGTGGCGAGCAAATCTGGCCGCCTGGCAATGCGGTTATTTTTTGCCCAGTGGCGAGGCTCGTCACGTGTACAACCTGAGCCCGAGAGAGGCACGCCACTTTTTCGAGCCACGGGGGCTTCTGTCGAATTGGTATTTCGCCCGCTTTTGCTGCCAGAAGCGAGGGATTCAAGCAGGCCTCTGGATAGGATTTGGAGTAGTCTTTCATGTAAGGGTATGAACCCACAACCACTTTTTATGTAAGGGTGTTTTTTTTTTTTTTTTTTTTACTTACTTTGGTTTATAAGGGTACTAAAAAAAACTGCTTTTCCACATCAGGGTGTACAAACGCCTTACTCATTCTTAACTAGATAAGTTTGCTTAGCATTATAGATGTTCACATTGCAAAGCATAGCGCACTAATCCTACACCATGCCAAATACTACTGCTGCTGCTGCTGCTACTACTGCTGGTGTTGCTAGTGCTGGTGATGCCACTGCTACTGCTGGTGAATCGTGATGCTGCTACTGCTGCAATTGCTGTTGCTGCTGCTGGAGAGAAGACCCTCTGCTCCCGATGCTTTTAGTCGGCCATGTCAAACCGGGTAGCAGGGCGGCGGTTCTTGATTGTTCGGAAAATCTCAACCATCTTCAGCCACTCCATGTCAGATTGTACGAGGGCCCCTGTCATAAGGTCCTTGAGCTTCCCATCGCCCAAGCAGCTGCGCGTCCACGACTTGATGCGATTCTGGTGGCTGAAGCCCCTCTCGCACTCAACCGTGCTGAGGGGCAGCACGGCGACCGCTTGCCAAAGCCTCACGATGTGAGGGTATGCTCCCTCGTAGTCCGTGATATCCGGAATGAGCTTTAGGGACTTGTGAAAGCCGAGATTCGCGTGGTTGGTGCTCATCGTGAGGAGGAGGAGATGCAGCTCTGACACGCAGGTCTTGAAGTTGACCCCTGAGAACTCAGATGGGGGAAATGGGTGGGACATATGGGCGGAAGGGGGGGAGGAGGAGGGGAGAGCGGACACAATGCGGGAGGAGTTTAGGGCGTGCAAGGCAGCAACAATGTGACAGCGAAGGAGGTTTACCATGCGGGGGCAATAAGATTTGAAGCATAAAACACTTACCGAGAAGCTTAAAATGGAAAGGTTATCTAGCAGTACCAACTACTCCCTGGCCTTCTTCATCAATGATGCCCAATCCTCGGGGTATACAAGCGGCCGAAACAACTTCGCGCCGTTAAGATCCTGCAGGTCGTCGAGCCTGTGCTCTAGCCGTGCCTTTGCCTCCGCCGCATACTCTCTGCACAACTTCATGCAGGACAGGTAGTCCCCCTTGCCTTTCTGTCCTTCCCATGGCTCCTCGCTGAGCGTGAAGGTATGCACAGTCGGAGCGTCTTCCTTGTCGACACCTTCGACTGTCACCTCTTGAAACTGGGGGTTGGCATGCTCCTTCAAGAAAATTTTCAGAAGCGGTGAGTCCCTGCCGAAAGCGTTTTCGCACTCGATGTAGCGGACTTCAATTTTTCTGCACACCAGGTTAACCTCGCCAGCGACCAGTGTAATGTCCACCTGAGGTCAGGCGTAAAGCAGAGAAAGAACGACAACAATCAGGACCTGCGGTTAAACAAACACAAGGTCACTGCCGTCAGAAACCTCACCTGCTTCTTCTGAAACTTTGCGTTGAGGTCGTTGAGGACCTCGAGCAAATCTGCCAGGAAGTACACAAGGAAGTGAAACTTGAAACTCTTTGCAAGTCCATAGAGCTCGTGCTGATACTCGTGCAGAAGCACGACTACAGCCAGCAGCAGCTGCGCGAACCGCTCGTGCCCGGGGAACATGGTGGTGACGCCGAGGTCCTGGAGACAGCCGACACCAACCAGGTTCCTGGAGAACGAGGGAACGTGGACACCTGTAAGGGATCCCGAGGGAACTGCTGGACAGGGAAGGGACGTAGAACTGCGAGCGACGACAGGACCCGCAGAGGGGTTAGTGAGAGAGACAACAGCAGGCGTAGCAAGCGGCGTGAGCATGGAACGGTCGCGGAAGAAGCAGGCAGAGGCACCAGAGTCGAGAGTGAAGGACAGCAAAGCAACGGCGGAGGCCGGGAACGGAGCCGGTGCAGAGACTAGGCTAGGCAAACGAGGCAGTCCTTCGCCTGATGCAGCAGGGGAGGCTAAGCTACACAATGGGGCAACACCTAAACTAGAGTACACAGGGTAATAAGATCCAGCAACACTAGAAGCGTCAGAATACAAGGCATGCAAAGCAGCACCTATCTGATCCATGTCTAACTCAAAGATCGGCACGCCCTGGCGGAGCAGGGTGTGCCAGTCGGGGAGGTCTGGGGCCGGGCCAAAGCGACGACGAAAGAGATCGTCGAGGCGGCGGAAATAGCGGGCGGTCGGGTGCGGGCGGCCACACAGAGTGCCGCGAAGAGGCCCGGTCCGAAGCTGGTACTGGCAAGTGACAGCACCGGAGCCGCGGGTAGACACCGAGCTGCGCGGGCCGCCACCACGGCCACTACCTCCGGAGGTGCCGGGCCAACCAGGCGGGAGACGGGCCCACGGCTGCGGCGGCTGCTGCTGGGATGGCGGCTGCTGCTGGGACGGCGGCTGCTGCTGGGGCTGCTCCTGCTGCAGCTGGGGCTGCTGCTCCTGCCCACCGGTGGTAGTCCCCTTAGGTGGACTACCGTTACGACGACCACCACCACCACCACCTGCACCACCACCCCTACCTCCCTGACGACCACGGCCACCGCGGCGCGAGCGCTGCTACGGGTGGACCGCAACAGCCGTCTCGGTGAGAGGGGTCGCCGTGGCGACCGCAGCCGAAACGTCAGTGAACGTGCACTGGGAGGGGGCACAGCCGTGAAAGATAGAGACTGCCGGCGCACCGCTCGACTGAGCAATAGTGCGCTGGCGAGTCTCGATCTCGGTGAGGGTATCGACAAAGGCGGGGAGGGTGAGGTCACCCGGGTGCTGGCTAAGGAAGTGATCGCGAGCACTAGCGAGGCGGTCTGGCAGGCGCATGACGATGAAATAGAGCGTCATGCAGAAAGGGGGGGGAGCGCAATGAGCTGGGCAGCAGTGCTGGCAGTGCGATAGCGGGTCTCTAGGGCATGCAGGTGAGTGGCAAAGTCTGCGACGGTAGGGAAGGCTGCAAGGTCGGGGAACAACATCGGGAAGAGCAGGCGGCCAGCAGAAGCAGACGCGGGTGTGGAATAGCGAACAATAACGGCGTCTAAGTAAGCTTTGGCCGTCTCAACAGTAGCAAAACGCGAGCGCTCAGACACAGGGAGGGCGTGGCTAATAGCAACCTGAGCGACTGCATCGCGGGAGTCCCAGACCGCTCAGGCAAGCGCAGCAGTAGAGAAGGTCTCACGGTCATCAGAGGAGGGGTCAGCAGGGAGGGGAGCAGGTGCGGGAGGGCATGGGAGCAAGCCATCGAGATGGACAACCAAAGAGTGGCCATCCTGGCGCTGACCTGTAAGGTGCGGCGGAGATCGGAGAGCCAGGCGGCGAAGTCAACCGCATGGCCCTCGGCGTCTAGTCGGAGCACGAAGTCAGCCATCGTGCAGGGTTAGTGGCACAGCTCCACAGCTCCGCAGGAACACAGCGACGCAGGAACACGGCAGCGGCACTCTCCAGCACGGCAGCCGCGAGGCGCCCCAGCGCTGGCGAGCAGAGTAGACGGAGCTCGAGGTGGCACCGCAGTCCGAGCAGGGACGAAGAGGGGCCGGGCGAGCAGTGGGAGAGGCCAGGTAGACGCGGCGGGGCCAGGCAGGTGCGGCAGGGCCAGGCAGGCGCAGCGCGGCCAGGCAAGCGCGGCGGGGCCAGGCAAGCGCGACGGGGCCAGGCAGGCGCGGCGGGGCCAGGCAGGCGCGGCACGGCCAGGTAGGCGCGGCGGGGCCTGGCAGGCGCGGCGGGGCTAGGTAGGCGCGGCGGGGCCTGGGAGGCACGGCGAGGCCAGGCAGGCGCAACGGGGCCAGGCAGGCCGCGACGGGGCCAAGCGGGCGCGACTGGGCTAGATAGGGCGTGACGGGGCCTGGCGGGCGCGACGGGGACCAGGAGCGGCGCGACGGGGCTAGGAGGCACGGCAGGGCCCAGGAGGGGCGCGATAGGGCTAGGAGGCGCGACGGGGCCCAGGAGGGGCCCGACGGGGCTAGGGGGGGCGCGACGGGGCGAGGAGGCACGACGGGGCCCAGGAGGGGCGCGACGGGGCTAGGAGGCACGGCAGGGCCTAGGAGGGGCGCGACGGGGCTAGGAGGCGCGACGGGGCACATGAGGGGCGCGACGGGGCTAAGGGGGGCGCGACGGGGCGAGGAGGTGCGACGGGGCCCAGGAGGGGCGCGACGGGGCTAGGAGGCGCAACGGGGCCCAGGAGGGGCGCGACGGGGCTAAGAGGCGCGACGGGGCCCAGGAGGGGGCACGACGGGGCCCAGGAGGGGAGCGACGGGGCTAGGAGGCACGGCAAGGCCCAGGAGGGGCGCGACGGGGCTAGGAGGTGCGACGGGGCCCAGGGGAAGCGGCGGGGCCTAGCTGGGGTACGGGCGGAAGCGGTAGGTGGGGGATTCTAACCTACGCGTGATACCATGTTAAAGTAAGAACTGAATTTTGAACTAGAAGTAGAAACCTAGAACAAATACTAGTTGGTTGTAATCACTAGAAGCATACCCCAGTCTAGCCTATTACTTGTATACAGCTAACATTTATAAGTTGACAATATATACTATCAAATGCTTCCCTCTGACACGGTCCGTGCTCTCATCAATAGCGATGCCGAGATAAGGGTTGTTGGCGATGTTCTTCAGCTGCTCTTCTCGTAGGTACTTCGATGCGGCCTCGACCAACTCGTTGAATCCGTATCTGCCAAGCATAAGCACGATGAAACAAGAGTAAGTAGAGATGTTGCATCTCATAAACACTAATATGCTCGCTCGGTACTTGGAAAAAAACGCACTAAGATCGAAAATACAAGGCGCGATGAATCCGAATTCGAAGTTACTCACTCTGAAAAGTAGGCGCCCTTCTGATCCAGAGGGAGATTGGGCGTCTGCACTGTAGCCATGAACTTCATGAAGCCGACGTAGGATGTTATCGGCGCCTCCGATTGGCACGTGTACACCGCTGTCTTCATGGCGGTGATGAGATGTAGCGTGCTCTTGTCGAGCCCCTCGTACTCGTTGAGGAGAGTTTGCCGCAACATCCTCGACTGCTTTGCCTTCATCAGACAGTAGGCGTCGCGGTGGGTGTTGGAGCGCTGGTGAGTCTGGATACTGTTCTTCTGCATGTCACGCCCGCCGCATCCGTCCTTGCCGTACTTGGTGTCCGCGCTTGAAACTCCGTGCTCGAGGCAAGTGCTGCAGCGCAATACAGGGAAACCATCGTCAGCACGGTCGAGGACAAGCCAAGGGAACAAACTCTCCCGAGCAGACTTAAAACGTCGGTGCGCTTTTGCAAAAGCAGCCTGTGGATCTTTGAAACTCTCTTGGTCGACGGGTTCGTGATCCTCATCATCATCGTCGCCGGCGACATCGTCGGGTTCCTCAACAGGCGCTTTGTCCATTGACCGAGCAAAGGGAAGACGCTGCTGCAGCCACTTCTGCTGCTAGCTGCTCGCTTTCCGCTTCGTGAAAGACGACGTCAAGCCCACATCAGTTGGGGATGGGGCAGGGGAACCCCCAGAGACGGAAACCGGTAGAGCAACAGGAGATGGGGGTGTACGCTCAGGGACATCCGCTATGGGTTCGGTCAGAGGAGGTGACCCAACGCAAGGGGAGGTGGGAGGTGGGCACGGCTGAGCGACTGTGATTGGTGCGTGACGGAGGAAACTAAGGGCTGATCGCGGAGGGGATAGCGGGCATTTCCGCCCACCATCCTCCTCCTCATCGCCGTCGTCGGGGTCCATGGCTGTCGTCGAGGCGAGTGGAATATGGGAAACGGGTGAGAGATACAAACCCAGAGCAGGTTGTAACTCGGTGCTCTCAAGAACAGCTTGAAAGAAACAGTTGAACAAGAAGTGGTACCCCGAATAGAGGAGAAAGGGATCGACAGCTGTGCCCCCTTCTTTCCACCAATCTGGTCGTTTGCCTGCATAACAGGTCACCACAGGACCATTTGCTGCCGCGCTGTCCATGCGCGCTGCGACCCCTGACGCTAATTGGTTTGTCTTTAACTCGTCGACGCGCGCCAGCACAGAGCAGTAATGGCGCTGATTGCGACGTGACTTGGGGGAAAAATCTTGCCCACAAACGGGGGTCCTGCATGTAGAATCACATCAGGGTATTTCGTAAAGGCACTTTTTCGCATCTAGGTGCTAACGTTACACCACTTTTCAAAATCAGGGTCCGGTACAAACTTAGTTTTTTTCCTAAGGGTCCAAAACTAAACCACTTTTAAATATAAGGGTCCAACACCAACCCCAGCCTTATAGTAAGGGCCGTAAGGGTATTTTACCCTGATATCCTGAGGCCTGGATTTAGGGTGAGCACGTTGGTAACTTTTTTGTCGCTATAGGGGAAGGTTTGGGTGGCAGATTTCAGATTGCATATGTAACCACGGTTACGCTGTGACGAACAGAAACAGCCCCAAGTGCTGTTTCATTAGCTCAACCAACAGCTCACGAACATGACATTTGCTCACAATTTGTGCGGCTTCGATAAGTGTGCAGCTTTTTCGACCAAATAGGGCTCTAATTCAGTCAGTTGCCTAGGGGTCATGCCATGCTGAGTCATCGTGGCGTTTCCCATTTGCGTTGTTCCGTTGATTTCCATTGCCCTCGCGTCCTTCGCGGCTTCGCAAAAAACGCGAAAGGCCATTTTGGCCTGGACGAACCGCCCTCGCGACGCCGTCCAAAAATATGCGGCGAAAACCAAAAGGCTACAATTGCTTCGTCGCTGTCCGCACGTTCATCGCCGCTGTCATGATGACTCAGCACAGTAGCCTGCGCGGGGGACTCTCTCGAAACGGATACTGCCCGTAAACTTCTGCTATTGGGCGAGGGAGGGCAATTGGGATTTTTTTTGGGCAGGGCACTTTGCGGACATCGTGTGTAACTGCCAGACGGAAATAAAATCCGGCGTGGCAATGACACCAGCCTAGCTACACTCGCCACAGAATGCTGATTTTTTTTTCCCGTCAATATGAGGCAAAACCCCCGAGCTCGCCACTAGATGCATTACGCGTTACACACTCGAATTTCGAAGTTACACTATTGATATTTCTGGTTACATAACACTATTACGCAAATTTCAGTACGATGGGGCACTTTCTGACCGAGAAAATAAATAAATTATTTCAGAGCTGCAAAACCGTGGCTATTTGAACGCAGCTGCTCCGCTCGAGGGTTCAGAGTTGCAGAAACGTGACTGCCTTATGCTCTATTCTTCTTCCTCCATACTCCAGTCTCACGTTTTTCTCTTCTCCACTTCCAGCAATCGGTAATCGTAGATCTCATGATTAGGCAGCAACGCGACAGCAGGTACTACTTCCTTTTCTTATCGCAGCTGTACGATTTGTATACTTCAGGCCGGTATAAATAGTGGCTTAATGACATTTCTGTGCAGTCGTATCTTATTAGATCCTCTATGTTTCTTCTCTCGTTTTTTCTCAAGCTAGTAGAGGAAACGTAAATGGTCTCTTTCAACTAAGATACTCGGTACGGATTCTCATCCGCCTCTTCTCTTCTATACTCCAAGCCTTCCCCTTCCTTTGCATTGAGTTCTTACTTCTCTCTCCCTTTATATATGCATCCTCAATTTGCATCTTGAAGATGCGGTAAGCACAATCCGTTTCCTTCCCTCCATTCACCTCCCCTACCATCTCTCTCTCTTCCATCTACGCCGCCTCCTTTATTTTCAGTTATTCGTTTTTCTCCCTTGTCCGTTCCATTCAATCCTTGTGCCACCTTCAGTTCCGTTTCCTATCTCAATCTTACTTACCCATTCCATTCTATCTCTCTCCCGATCCGTTTTGTGCCCGTTTTCTGTTTTTAACTTACTCTATCACTTTGATTCCACGAGTTTTTTATAAGCTTCCGGCAGAGTTTCAGCTCGTTGAAGATGCTAACTTGCATCGTTATGGGCAACACAACGTGACTACTCATTCTTCGCTGAACTACATTTATGCTTCAGTGCAACCGTTTTAAACTGTTTTCTGCGCCTTATGTAGTCACTGATCTAGGTCACTAGTAGCAGTAATACACTTTGTGTATTTCAAAAGTGGAATTGTTTTCATCACTTCTCTCTTTGAGTGCAGAGATTTGAACTGGAAATGATGAGCGCAAACCACTTTTTGGAACTGACAAATTGTGTTGCTTTTTGTTTGTATTCATTTATGGCAATTAGGCTTGAAGCTTCCCCCCCCGGCTAGAGCTGGGGAAGCGATAGCCTAATTTTGTTTTGATGAACTAGGCTTTTTGCTTCCCCTACTTAGTTGGGGAGGCGATAGCCTATTTTTGTCTTGACAAATAAACGCCATGAGATATAATGGGAAACAGAGGCATTGACTTCTATTTCTCATCAGTGCTTCCGCTCAAAATTGATAGTGTAATATGCATAAATACGTATTACACTATTGTAACTTACACCAGAACCAATTTGATTCAGATTTCAAATGCTAGTAAGTTAAAGACCATTTTCAATTTTTGAGTTTATATTTTTTTTACCACCAAAACTTGAAAAAAAATCTGTTCAATCGATCGCAATAGGTTGCTCCGCAAAAAAAAAAAAAAAAAAACGAGAAGGAAATACCGAGGGCTACTACTGTAATGAAGTGCAAAGAGCGTCTGTCGAAGGATTAATGAGAAAACAATACAACAGAGGCAACATCAAAACAGGGAGCATGGATATAGCTAGCCTAGAGCATACGGTCGTGGCTCGGCAGAGCTGCGACGCGTGGTTCGTAAATTAGCGCGAAGCGCCCAGATCTAGGCATGAAACAACAAGGCGGGCAAATTGCATGCGGCTCGTCAGGAGGCCACATTTGGGTACCGCGATTTGAGTTTCGTGGCAGAGCTGCGTGGTAACCCTTTTATAGCAGTGTATGCCTTACTGACTAAAACACGTGATAAGGAAATACCATTTCCTTACACCCTCCCCCCTCCAAGGTATGGTCTTAGCTAAGACCGCCGACGTCGTGCACATTGCGTGACTAGAGGTAGACTCGTAACACTGGGTTATTCTCGATTTGTGCCAGGAGCACCCAACTGTTTTCCAGGGCCGTCCGGTCCTTCCAAGATATCAGAAATCGATCAGGCAAGCCCCTTGAGGGTCCTTGATTCGATGGCTGGGAACCTTCGAAGGTTCGATAGTAGGCTCGGCGAGCGGTCGGATGTTCAGATTCGCTCAGTGACGTGATAGTTTACAGGTGCTGGCGATGTATGGTCAAAGTAATCGCACGTGGAATGATGGGCTGACGTTCCAGGTGGCCGGTAATAATAGATGGGCTGTAACGAAAGATATCATGTGGCTGATGGTAAATGGTCTACAGTAGCGAGGGCGAAGTTATGGGACGTTGGGTAGTCGAAGGTTCTGGGTGTCGAGCAGTATTAAGTTTCCAGCCTGGTAAGTTACTGCTCGGCAGTGTAGATCGGCGTTGCGCTTAGAAATAACATTCGCGCGCTTAATGGCTTCGGCAGCTTGCTCCTTGGCATTATGTAATATTTCGGCGAACTGTTGGGTTCGAGGTACAGGGTTTTCGACGTTGTGCGTGATAAGTAGTATTGGGTTATGCCCGTCATTCAGGTAGAATAGAGACTGTCGTATAGTGGCTGACGCGGCGTTATTACAGTAGACGCGAACTCAATCAGCGGCAATTGCTGCTCCCAATCGGCCACGTCGTCGCAAGTGGCGCGAATCAGCTGCTCTATCGTCTGATTGGCCCGTCCAGTCTGTACTTCAGCCTCGGGGTGGTAGATGGAGGAGAATGGCAGGCGCGTGCCAAACTGTTCCGAGAGGTTGCGCCAGAAATTACTGGTGAATTTCGTGTCACGATCCAAAATGATGGCGGATGAGATTCCATGGAGGCGACCGATGGTTGAGATGAAAAGGCAGGCTGTTTCTTCGGCTGAGATGCTTTTCTTGCAGGCGGAGAAGTGGGCCATCTTCGTCAGCTTATCGACGACGACAAATATCGCGTCATTACTGCCGTCCTTGGAAGGCAATCTCGTGACGAAGTCCATCGTCACCTGCTTGCTTCGTGCTGCATCACAGCATCACCAGCAACTATCCCACTCACTTCGTGCTGTATCATGACAGCACGAGCAATTATACCACTTGCTTCGTGCTGTATCATAGCAGCACCAAAAACTATCCCAATCGCTCCGTGCTGTATTATAGCAGCACCAGCAACTATCCCACTTGCTTCGTGCTGTATCATAGCAGCATCAGCAACTATCCCACTCGCTTCCTAGTGTATAAAAGCACCACCTGCAACTATCCCACTCACTTCATGCTGTATCAAAGCCGCACCAGCAACTATCGCACTCGCTTCGTACTCTATCATAGCAGCACCAGCAACTATCCCACTCGCTTCGTGCTGTATCAAAGCAGCACCAGAAACTATCCCACTCGCTTCGTACTGTATCATAGCAGCACCAGAAACTATCCCACTCGATTCGTGCTGTATCATAGCAGCACCAGCGACTATCCCACTCACTTCGTGTTGTATCATAGCAGCACCAGCAACTATTCCACTCGCTTCGTGCTGTATCATAGCAGCACCAGCAACTATCACACTCGCTTCGTGCGTTGTCATAGCAGCACCAGCAACTTCCCACTTACTTCGTGCTATATCATAGCAGCGCTAGCAACTATCCCACTCGCTTTGTGCCGTATCATAGCAGCACCAGCAACTATCCCAATTGCTTCGTGATGTATCATAGCAGCACCAGCAACTATCCCACATGCTTCGTTCTGTATCATAGCAGCACCAGAAACTATCCCACTCGCTTCGTGCTGTATCATAACAGCACGAGCAATTATCCGACTCGCTTCGTGCTGTATCATAGCAGCACCAGCAACTATCCCACTCGCTTCGTGCTGTATCTTAGCAGCACCAGCAACTATCCCACTCACTTCGTACTCGATCATAGCAGCACCAGCAACTATCCCACTTGCTTCGTGCTGTATCAAAGAAGCACCAGCAACTGTCCCACACACTTCGTTCTGTATCATAGCAGCACCAACGACTATCTCACTCGCTTCGTGCTGTATCATAGCAGCACCAGCAACTATCCCACTCGCTTCATGCTGTACCATAGCAGCACCAGCAACTGTCCCACTCACTTCGTGCTGTATCATAGCAGCACCAGAAACTATCCCACTCGCTTCGTGCTGTATCATAGCAGCACCAGATACTATCCCACTCGCATCGTGCTGCGTCATAGCAGCACCAGCAACTATCCCACTCGCTTCGTGCTGTATCATAGCAGCACCAGCAACTGTCCCACGTGCATCGTGCTGTATCAGAGCAGCACCACCACTATCCCATTCGCTTCATGCTGTATCATAGTAGCACCAGAAACTATCCCACGTGCTTCGTGCTGTATCATAGCAGCACCAGCAACTATCCCTCTCGCTCCGTGCTGTATCATAGCAGCACCAGCAACTATCCCACTCGCTTCGTGCTGTATCATAGCAGCCCGAGCAACTGTCCCACGCGCTTCGTTCGGTATCATAGCAGCACCAGCAACTATCTTACTCGCTTCGTGCTGTATCATAGCAGCACCAGCAACTATCCCACATGCTTTGTTCTGTATCATAGCAACACCAGCAACTATCCCACATGCTTCGTTCCGTATCATAGAAACTATCCCACGCGCTTCGTGCTGTATCATAGCAGCACCAGCAACTATCCCACTCGCTTCGTGCTGTATCATAGCAGCACGAGCAATTATTGTGCTGCATCAAAGCAGCACCAGCAACTGTCCCACTTGCTTCGTGCTGTATCATAACAGCACCAGCAACTATCCCACTCGCTTCTTGCTGTATCATAGCAGCACCAGCAACTATCCCACTCGCTTCGTGCTGTACCAGAGCAGCACCAGCTATTATCCCACTCGCTTCGTGCTGTATCATAACAGCACCAGCAACTATCCCACTCACTTCTTGCTGTATCATAGCAGCACCAGCAACTATCCCACTCGCTTCGTGCTGTATCAGAGCAGCAGCAGCAACTATCCCACTTGCTTGGTGCTGTATCATAGCAGCACCAGAAACTATCCCACGTGCTTCGTGCTGTTTCATAGCAGCACCAGAAACTGTCCCACTCGCTTCTTGCTGTATCATAGCAGCACCAGCAACTATCCCACTCGCTTCGTGCTGTATCATAGCAGCACCAGCAACTATCCCACTCGCTTCGTGCTGTATCATATGAGCAGCGTCCTCGTTGTAAGCTACGAATAGTATTATTACTCCACGCCTCCTCATTTGAAAGAAACTGTGAGAATGACTCCCAAGCCACTCTCCGTGCTGCTGGACTCTCAATCTCTGGCCCATGATCCGCCGTTAAAGCGGCCTCCTCAGCTGCTTTCCCAGCGTGCCATTCTCGGCGGCCAAGCAGCATTTCCACCACAGCGACATGTGCCTTTCCAAGAAATTCCCGAAGCCACATTTCCGATACTGCGGGCGATTGAGAGTGCAGCACGCTTGTCCCCCATGGCCAACTTTTGCGCCTCGTTTGAGCTTCTCGTGCTCGCTGTCAGCATGATCTGCTGTGAGTCAGCGTCATCTGCGGTGAATCAGCGTCATCTGCGGTGACTCAGAGTCATCTGCGGTGAGGCAGCGTGATCTGGAGTGAGTCGGCATGATCTGTGGTGATTCAGCATGATCTGTGGTGAGACAGCATGATCTGCAGTGAGTCAGCTTCTCAGCCAGCACACCTCATGCACGGACGCTGCCCAGTTCTCTAGGGTGCTGCTCGTTGGCTTCTCCCCATGTCACCGTGCACTCATCGCCTTTTCTCTCCCTGCTCTTGCTTGAAGTGGCCACTTTGATGCAGGTGGCGCTCAGATCCAGCACCCTTGGGTCACCTGCCAGCCCTGAGCTGTCCAGCGAGTGCAGGGACATCGCACAGCTGAGCCTGTCCTGGGGGGCCGTGGGCGTGTCACTGCAGGTGGCCACAGAGGTGGCGCTGGAACAAGCGCGCATCAAGTTCAGCGCGTTGAGCTCAGCCCCTGGGAAAGACTTCCGCTGCACCCGCATGTCCAGGGGGGTGGCGAAGGCAAGCAAGGACGTGAAGGTGCAGTGGAGCCTTGGCAATGCCGGCAGCAGCAGCAGCAGCAGCAGCGGCAGCAGCGGCAGCTCCATGGCGAGTGCCACGTGCAAGCAGCTGAAGTTCTTCGCCTCCCGCACTTGCACCGGTGCCCTGCTCATGGCGGTCACGCGTGGGAAGGGCAAGCGGGGCAGTAGCGTCTTCAATTTGCCAGGTCAGATGGGGTCTCGAGCTGTGGCATGTTGTTGTGAAAAGAGCTGATGAGAGCCGCATGATGTTTCAATGGGCTTCCTGTAGCCAACCCTGCAACCCCCCATGTATTCTTCACCCCATTTGTCCCCAAGTCCTTATGTTCCTCGCCCCATGTGTTCTGCACCCCATGTGTTCCTCACCCCATGTGTTTCCCACCCATGTGTTCCTCACCCCATATGTTTCTCATCCCATGTCCTCCTCACACCATGTGCTCCTCAACCCATGTGCTCCTCACCCCATGTGCTCCTCACCCCATGTGCTCCTCAACCCATGTGCTCCTCACCCCATGTGCTCCTCATCCCATGTGCTCCTCACCCAATGTGCTCCTCACCCCATGTGCTCCTCACCCCATGTGCTCCTCACCCCATGCGCTCCTCGCCCCATGTGCTCCTCGCCCCATGTGCTCCTCGCCCCATGTGCTCCTCGCCCCATGTGCTCGTCACCCCATGTGTTCCTCACCCCTTGTGTTCCTCACCCCATGTGTTCATAATTCGATTGGTTCTCAACCCATCCACACATGCCTGAGCAGCAAGAAGAAGGCCATCTTCTAGGCTACAGTCTCGTCTGTCTACTGCGATATTGGTGCATGAGCAGGCTTCACTGTGATTCACGCACTGATGGAACCGCTGTCCCTCCACTGCGATGCTGCTACGCGCCGTGCTGCCCTCCTCGCATTCGGAGCCACATATCTTTCATCGTGGCGCTCGTGCCAGCTAACGGTAGCGACAGCGTGATGTGAGTGTTTGATTCGGTCTGTGTAGTCATATTACTTGCAACGAGCCATCTTCCAGCATGTGATCTGACTTAGCCTCCATTACCTATTCTCCCGCACATACATTGCTTTCGCCTCAATCTTTGTTTCTCTGTAGAGAGCATCTGCCAGCACGCCATGTGTCCAGGCAACTCCACGTGCATAACAACGAGTGACAGCAAGGGCGTCACCTGTGCATGCGACCAGGGCTTTGCTGCCAGTGATGGCTCTTGGCAAGGTTTGCTGCCAGTGATGGCACTGAAGCCCTTCCCGTTTGGCCTGTTCGTTGTTATTCCCACCAAGCTCGCCTTTTGTTTCCTGATACAACAATGCAGGCAAGTGCCTCTTAGCTGAGCGTGGTGCCAACGCCAAGTGCAGCAAGGACGAGGCAGGAAACGCAGTCTGTGGCTGCAGCAGAGGCTTCCAGAAGCTTACCAACGACACTTAAAGCCCAGGTCCCAAGTTGCAAGGTGCAAGCTTTTTTGTTAACAATTCTGGAACGCGTTTGGATGGTTACCCCATGCACTTCGTGAATAGTGAACAATGCTGAGCCGAATGGGAAATGGTGGCTTCTGATTGGGGAATGTGGCAAAACAGGTTTCGCGTACCAGCGCAAACTCCAACCAAGGCAGGAACAATGGCAAGGGAAAATGTTGACAACCGAGGGCTTGTAAATTGGGACCTGGAGAAACGCCATTTTGTTTACAATGCCATAGCTACCGTAGACATCGTTCCCTAGCATTCCATATCTCAAGCATATGCAGCTTATTCCGTTACAAGCCTCCATACTCACGCCCCGATGTAGCCCTCCCCTCTTTCCACGTCACCCCTTGCGCTTCCGGCTAGCTGCAGCTACCCGCTTCTGGCTGCTTCCCGCACGTGCAGCCTAGGCTAAATAAAAAACCCCGCTACCAAGAACGCGACCCCAAGCCTGAGCTTCGCGACGCACCAAGCGGCTGCCCGCTCTCCGCTCCCGCTCCCCAATTTTCTCTGCTTCCCGCTGAACACTGCTTCTCGCTTCGCGCTCGCCTGCTTCGCGCTCGTCGGTCGAGCCTTCTAGCTCCGGGGACCCAGCTTCCCGCTGTCCCATCCGTCTCGCTTCGCGCAGCACCCCGCTCCCCATTGCCCGTTGCTACCCTAATCGCCATTGCTCCCACTCACCAGTGCCGCTTCCTGCGCCCGCTGCTCCAACCTTCCTGTCGCTGCCCGCTACCCCCTTTCGGCCCCCCGCGGCGCCGCTGTGTGACGCTAAAGCAAGACCCATTTCCCGCTGCTCCCTGCTTCACGCAGCCCGCGCGAACCGCCAAGCGCGCATCGCCCACCTTCCCTCGGTAACGCCGTCTCACGCTGCTTCCCACAGCTGCTCGCTTCCCACGTGTCCGCTGTGCGGCCCTTCCCCGCTTCCTGCTGCCCTCCCGCGTCCCGGTTCCCGCAAGCTTCGCGCTTGCGGAATGTTCGGCGCCTTTCGAAAGGCGCGGGAACAGGGAGGGAGAGAGGCGCGACGGGTGGAGCGAGTGAGGCAGGACAGCTGGGAGGGAGGTAGAGGAGACAGGGGTGAGGAAGAGAAGCGAGAGAGCAGGGAGGAAGAGAAGCGAGAGAGCAAGAGGAAGAGAAGCAAGAGAGCAGGGAGGAAGAGAAGCGAGAGAGCAGGGAGGAAGAGAAGCGAGAGAGCAGGGAGGAAGAGAAGCGAGAGAGCAGGGAGGAAGAGAAGCGAGAGAGCAGGGAGGAAGAGAAGCGAGAGAGCAGGGAGGAAGAGAAGCGAGGGAGCAGGGAGGAAGAGAAGCGAGAGAGCAGGGAGGAAGAGAAGCGAGAGAGCAGGGAGGAAGAGAAGCGAGAGAGCAGGAAGGAAGAGAAGCGAGAGAGCAGGGAGGAAGAGAAGCGAGAGAGCAGGGAGGAAGAAAAGCGAGAGAGCAGGGAGGAAGAGAAGCGAGAGAGCAGGGAGGAAGAGAAGCGAGAGAGCAGGGAGGAAGAGAAGCGAGAGAGCAGGGAGGAAGAGAAGCGAGAGAGCAGGTAGGAAGAGACGCGAGAGAGCAGGGAGGAAGAGATGCGAGAGAGCAGGGAGGAAGAGAAGCGAGAGAGCAGGGAGGAAGAGACGCGAGAGAGCAGGGAGGAAGAGAAGCGAGAGAGCAGGGAGGAAGAGAAGCGAGAGAGCAGGGAGGAAGAGAAGCGAGAGAGCAGGGAGGAAGAGAAGCGAGAGAGCAGGGAGGAAGAGAAGCGAGAGAGCAGGGAGGAGGAGAAGCGAGAGAGCAGGGAGGAAGAGAAGCAAGAGAGCAGGGAGGAAGAGAAGCGAGAGAGCAGGGAGGAAGAGAAGCGAGAGAGCAGGGAGGAAGAGAAGCGAGAGAGCAGGGAGGAAGAGAAGCGAGAGAGCAGGGAGGAAGAGAAGCGAGAGAGCAGGGAGGAAGAGAAGCGAGAGAGCACAGAGGAAGAGAAGCGAGAGAGCAGGGAGGAAGAGAAGCGAGAGAGCAGGGAGGAAGAGAAGCGAGAGAGCAGGGAGGAAGAGAAGCGAGAGAGCAGGGAGGAAGAGAAGCGAGAGAGCAGGGAGGAAGAGAAGCGAGAGAGCAGGGAGGAAGAGAAGCGAGAGAGCAGGGAGGAAGAGAAGCGAGAGAGCAGGGAGGAAGAGAAGCGAGAGAGCAGGGAGGAAGAGAAGCGAGAGAGCAGGGAGGAAGAGAAGCGAGAGAGCAGGGAGGAAGAGAAGCGAGAGAGCAGGGAGGAAGAGAAGCGAGAGAGCAGGGAGGAAGAGAAGCGAGAGAGCAGGGAGGAAGAGAAGCGAGAGAGCAGGGAGGAAGAGAAGCGAGAGAGCAGGGAGGAAGAGAAGCGAGAGAGCAGGGAGGAAGAGAAGCGAGAGAGCAGGGAGGAAGAGAAGCGAGAGAGCAGGGAGGAAGAGAAGCGAGAGAGCAGGGAGGAAGAGAAGGAGAGAGCGAGAGAAGCGAGAGAGCAGGAGGAAGAGAAGCGAGAGAGCAGGGAGGAAGAGAAGCGAGAGAGCAGGGAGGAAGAGAAGCGAGAGAGCAGGGAGGAAGAGAAGCGAGAGAGCAGGGAGGAAGAGAAGCGAGAGAGCAGGGAGGAAGAGAAGCGAGAGAGCAGGAGGAAGAAGCGAGAGAGCAGGAGGAAGAGAAGCGAGAGGGGAGGAAGAGAAGCGAGAGAGCAGGGAGGAAGAGAAGCGAGAGAGCAGGGAGGAAGAGAAGCGAGAGAGCAGGGAGGAAGAGAAGCGAGAGAGCAGGGAGGAAGAGAAGCGAGAGAGCAGGGAGGAAGAGAAGCGAGAGAGCAGGGAGGAAGAGAAGCGAGAGAGCAGGGAGGAAGAGAAGCGAGAGAGCAGGGAGGAAGAGAAGCGAGAGAGCAGGGAGGAAGAGAAGCGAGAGAGCAGGGAGGAAGAGAAGCGAGAGAGCAGGGAGGAAGAGAAGCGAGAGAGCAGGGAGGAAGAGAAGCGAGAGAGCAGGGAGGAAGAGAAGCGAGAGAGCAGGAGGAAGAGAGCGAGAGAGCAGGGAGGAAGAGAAGCGAGAGAGCAGGGAGGAAGAGAGCGAGAGAGCAGGGAGGAAGAGAAGCGAGAGAGCAGGGAGGAAGAGAAGCGAGAGAGCAGGGAGGAAGAGAAGCGAGAGAGCAGGGAGGAAGAGAAGCGAGAGAGCAGGGAGGAAGAGAAGCGAGAGAGCAGGGAGGAAGAGAAGCGAGAGAGCAGGGAGGAAGAGAAGCGAGAGAGCAGGGAGGAAGAGAAGCGAGAGAGCAGGAGGAAGAGAAGCGAGAGAGCAGGGAGGAAGAGAAGCGAGAGAGCAGGGAGGAAGAGAGCGAGAGAGCAGGGAGGAAGAGAAGCGAGAGAGCAGGGAGGAAGAGAAGCGAGAGAGCAGGGAGGAAGAGAAGCGAGAGAGCAGGGAGGAAGAGAAGCGAGAGAGCAGGGAGGAAGAGAAGCGAGAGAGCAGGGAGGAAGAGAAGCGAGAGAGCAGGGAGGAAGAGAAGCGAGAGAGCAGGGAGGAAGAGAAGCGAGAGAGCAGGGAGGAAGAGAAGCGAGAGAGCAGGGAGGAAGAGAAGCGAGAGAGCAGGGAGGAAGAGAAGCGAGAGAGCAGGGAGGAAGAGAAGCGAGAGAGCAGGGAGGAAGAGAAGCGAGAGAGCAGGGAGGAAGAGAAGCGAGAGAGCAGGGAGGAAGAGAAGCGAGAGAGCAGGGAGGAAGAAGAAGCGAGAGAGCAGGGAGGAAGAGAAGCGAGAGAGCAGGGAGGAAGAGAAGCGAGAGAGCAGGGAGGAAGAGAAGCGAGAGAGCAGGGAGGAAGAGAAGCGAGAGAGCAGGGAGGAAGAGAAGAAGAGAGCAGGGAGGAAGAGAAGCGAGAGAGCAGGGAGGAAGAGAAGCGAGAGAGCAGGGAGGAAGAGAAGCGAGAGAGCAGGGAGGAAGAGAAGAGGAGAGCAGGGAGGAAGAGAAGCGAGAGAGCAGGGAGGAAGAGAAGCGAGAGAGCAGGGAGGAAGAGAAGCGAGAGAGCAGGGAGGAAGAGAAGCGAGAGAGCAGGGAGGAAGAGAAGCGAGAGAGCAGGGAGGAAGAGAAGCGAGAGAGCAGGGAGGAAGAGAAGCGAGAGAGCAGGGAGGAAGAGAAGCGAGAGAGCAGGTAGGAAGAGACGCGAGAGAGCAGGGAGGAAGAGATGCGAGAGAGCAGGGAGGAAGAGAAGCGAGAGAGCAGGGAGGAAGAGACGCGAGAGAGCAGGGAGGAAGAGAAGCGAGAGAGCAGGGAGGAAGAGAAGCGAGAGAGCAGGGAGGAAGAGAAGCGAGAGAGCAGGGAGGAAGAGAAGCGAGAGAGCAGGGAGGAAGAGAAGCGAGAGAGCAGGGAGGAAGAGAAGCGAGAGAGCAGGGAGGAAGAGAAGCGAGAGAGCAGGGAGGAAGAGAAGCGAGAGAGCAGGGAGGAAGAGAAGCGAGGGAGCAGGGAGGAAGAGAAGCGAGAGAGCAGGGAGGAAGAGAAGCGAGAGAGCAGGTAGGAAGAGACGCGAGAGAGCAGGGAGGAAGAGATGCGAGAGAGCAGGAGGAAGAGAAGCAGAGAGCAGGGAGGAAGAGACGCGAGAGAGCAGGGAGGAAGAGAAGCGAGAGAGCAGGGAGGAAGAGAAGCGAGAGAGCAGGGAGGAAGAGAAGCGAGAGAGCAGGGAGGAAGAGAAGCGAGAGAGCAGGGAGGAAGAGAAGCGAGAGAGCAGGGAGGAGGAGAAGCGAGAGAGCAGGGAGGAAGAGAAGCAAGAGAGCAGGGAGGAAGAGAAGCGAGAGAGCAAGGAGGAAGAGAAGCGAGAGAGCAGGGAGGAAGAGAAGCGAGAGAGCAGGGAGGAAGAGAAGCAAGAGAGCAGGGAGGAAGAGAAGCGAGAGAGCAAGGAGGAAGAGAAGCGAGAGAGCAGGGAGGAAGAGAAGCGAGAGAGCAGGGAGGAAGAGAAGCGAGAGAGCAGGGAGGAAGAGACGCGAGAGAGCAGGGAGGAAGAGAAGCAAGAGAGCAGGGAGGAAGAGACGGGAGAGAGCAGGGAGGAAGAGAAGCGAGAGAGCAGGGAGGAAGAGAAGCGAGAGAGCAGGGAGGAAGAGAAGCGAGAGAGCAGGGAGGAGGAGAAGCGAGAGAGCAGGGAGGAAGAGAAGCAAGAGAGCAGGGAGGAAGAGAAGCGAGAGAGCAAGGAGGAAGAGAAGCGAGAGAGCAGGGAGGAAGAGAAGCGAGAGAGCAGGGAGGAAGAGAAGCGAGAGAGCAGGGAGGAAGAGAAGCGAGAGAGCAGGGAGGAAGAGAAGCGAGAGAGCACAGAGGAAGAGAAGCGAGAGAGCAGGGAGGAAGAGAAGCGAGAGAGCAGGGAGGAAGAGACGCGAGAGAGCAGGGAGGAAGAGAAGCAAGAGAGCAGGGAGGAAGAGACGGGAGAGAGCAGGGAGGAAGAGAAGCGAGAGAGCAGGGAGGAAGAGAAGCGAGAGAGCAGGGAGGAAGAGAAGCGAGAGAGCAGGGAGGAAGAGAAGCGAGAGAGCAGGAAGGAAGAGAAGCGAGAGAGCAGGGAGGAAGAGAAGCGAGAGAGCAGGGAGGAAGAAAAGCGAGAGAGCAGGGAGGAAGAGAAGCGAGAGAGCAGGGAGGAAGAGAAGCGAGAGAGCAGGGAGGAAGAGAAGCGAGAGAGCAGGGAGGAAGAGAAGCGAGAGAGCAGGTAGGAAGAGACGCGAGAGAGCAGGGAGGAAGAGATGCGAGAGAGCAGGGAGGAAGAGAAGCGAGAGAGCAGGGAGGAAGAGACGCGAGAGAGCAGGGAGGAAGAGAAGCGAGAGAGCAGGGAGGAAGAGAAGCGAGAGAGCAGGGAGGAAGAGAAGCGAGAGAGCAGGGAGGAAGAGAAGCGAGAGAGCAGGGAGGAAGAGAAGCGAGAGAGCAGGGAGGAGGAGAAGCGAGAGAGCAGGGAGGAAGAGAAGCAAGAGAGCAGGGAGGAAGAGAAGCGAGAGAGCAAGGAGGAAGAGAAGCGAGAGAGCAGGGAGGAAGAGAAGCGAGAGAGCAGGGAGGACGAGAAGCGAGAGAGCAGGGAGGAAGAGAAGCGAGAGAGCAGGGAGGAAGAGAAGCGAGAGAGCAGGGAGGAAGAGAAGCGAGAGAGCAGGGAGGAAGAGAAGCGAGAGAGCAGGGAGGAAGAGAAGCGAGGGAGCAGGGAGGAAGAGAAGCGAGAGAGCAGGGAGGAAGAGAAGCGAGAGAGCAGGGAGGAAGAGAAGCGAGAGAGCAGGAAGGAAGAGAAGCGAGAGAGCAGGGAGGAAGAGAAGCGAGAGAGCAGGGAGGAAGAAAAGCGAGAGAGCAGGGAGGAAGAGAAGCGAGAGAGCAGGGAGGAAGAGAAGCGAGAGAGCAGGGAGGAAGAGAAGCGAGAGAGCAGGGAGGAAGAGAAGCGAGAGAGCAGGTAGGAAGAGACGCGAGAGAGCAGGGAGGAAGAGATGCGAGAGAGCAGGGAGGAAGAGAAGCGAGAGAGCAGGGAGGAAGAGACGCGAGAGAGCAGGGAGGAAGAGAAGCGAGAGAGCAGGGAGGAAGAGAAGCGAGAGAGCAGGGAGGAAGAGAAGCGAGAGAGCAGGGAGGAAGAGAAGCGAGAGAGCAGGGAGGAAGAGAAGCGAGAGAGCAGGGAGGAGGAGAAGCGAGAGAGCAGGGAGGAAGAGAAGCAAGAGAGCAGGGAGGAAGAGAAGCGAGAGAGCAAGGAGGAAGAGAAGCGAGAGAGCAGGGAGGAAGAGAAGCGAGAGAGCAGGGAGGAAGAGAAGCGAGAGAGCAGGGAGGAAGAGAAGCGAGAGAGCAGGGAGGAAGAGAAGCGAGAGAGCACAGAGGAAGAGAAGCGAGAGAGCAGGGAGGAAGAGAAGCGAGAGAGCAGGGAGGAAGAGACGCGAGAGAGCAGGGAGGAAGAGAAGCAAGAGAGCAGGGAGGAAGAGACGGGAGAGAGCAGGGAGGAAGAGAAGCGAGAGAGCAGGGAGGAAGAGAAGCGAGAGAGCAGGGAGGAAGAGAAGCGAGAGAGCAGGGAGGAGGAGAAGCGAGAGAGCAGGGAGGAAGAGAAGCAAGAGAGCAGGGAGGAAGAAAAGCGAGAGAGCAAGGAGGACGAGAAGCGAGAGAGCAGGGAGGAAGAGAAGCGAGAGAGCAGGGAGGAAGAGAAGCGAGAGAGCAGGGAGGAAGAGAAGCGAGAGAGCAGGGAGGAAGAGAAGCGAGAGAGCACAGAGGAAGAGAAGCGAGAGAGCAGGGAGGAAGAGAAGCGAGAGAGCAGGGAGGAAGAGACGCGAGAGAGCAGGGAGGAAGAGAAGCAAGAGAGCAGGGAGGAAGAGACGGGAGAGAGCAAGGAGGAAGAGAAGCGAGAGAGCAGGGAGGAAGAGAAGCGAGAGAGCAGGGAGGAAGAGAAGCGAGAGAGCAGGGAGGAAGAGAAGCGAGAGAGCAGGAAGGAAGAGAAGCGAGAGAGCAGGGAGGAAGAGAAGCGAGAGAGCAGGGAGGAAGAAAAGCGAGAGAGCAGGGAGGAAGAGAAGCGAGAGAGCAGGGAGGAAGAGAAGCGAGAGAGCAGGGAGGAAGAGAAGCGAGAGAGCAGGGAGGAAGAGAAGCGAGAGAGCAGGTAGGAAGAGACGCGAGAGAGCAGGGAGGAAGAGATGCGAGAGAGCAGGGAGGAAGAGAAGCGAGAGAGCAGGGAGGAAGAGACGCGAGAGAGCAGGGAGGAAGAGAAGCGAGAGAGCAGGGAGGAAGAGAAGCGAGAGAGCAGGGAGGAAGAGAAGCGAGAGAGCAGGGAGGAAGAGAAGCGAGAGAGCAGGGAGGAAGAGAAGCGAGAGAGCAGGGAGGAGGAGAAGCGAGAGAGCAGGGAGGAAGAGAAGCAAGAGAGCAGGGAGGAAGAGAAGCGAGAGAGCAAGGAGGAAGAGAAGCGAGAGAGCAGGGAGGAAGAGAAGCGAGAGAGCAGGGAGGAAGAGAAGCGAGAGAGCAGGGAGGAAGAGAAGCGAGAGAGCAGGGAGGAAGAGAAGCGAGAGAGCACAGAGGAAGAGAAGCGAGAGAGCAGGGAGGAAGAGAAGCGAGAGAGCAGGGAGGAAGAGACGCGAGAGAGCAGGGAGGAAGAGAAGCAAGAGAGCAGGGAGGAAGAGACGGGAGAGAGCAGGGAGGAAGAGAAGCGAGAGAGCAGGGAGGAAGAGAAGCGAGAGAGCAGGGAGGAAGAGAAGCGAGAGAGCAGGGAGGAAGAGAAGCAAAAGAGTAGGGAGGAAGAGAAGCGAGAGAGCAGGGAGGAAGAGAGCGAGAGAGCAGGGAGGAAGAGAATCGAGAGAGCAGGGAGGAAGAGAAGCGAGAGAGCAGGGAGGAAGAGAAGCGAGAGAGCAGGGAGGAAGAGAAGCGAGAGAGCAGGGAGGAAGAGAAGCGAGAGAGCACAGAGGAAGAGAAGCGAGAGAGCAGGGAGGAAGAGAAGCGAGAGAGCAGGGAGGAAGAGACGCGAGAGAGCAGGGAGGAAGAGAAGCAAGAGAGCAGGGAGGAAGAGAAGCGAGAGAGCAGGGAGGAAGAGAAGCGAGAGAGCAGGGAGGAAGAGAAGCGAGAGAGCAGGGAGGAAGAGAAGCGAGAGAGCAGGGAGGAAGAGAAGCGAGAGAGCAGGGAGGAAGAGAAGCGAGAGAGCAGGGAGGAAGAGAAGCGAGAGAGCAGGGAGGAAGAGAAGCGTGAGAGCAGGGAGGAAGAGAGGCGAGAGAGCAGGGAGGAAGAGAGGCGAGAGAGCAGGGAGTAAGAGAAGCGAGAGAGCAGGGAGGAAGAGAGGCGAGAGAGCAGGGAGGAAGAGAAGCTCTGCTGCGTCAAGGGCCGGCAGTGCGCCGCCCCTCACTCCTCGTTTCCTCCTACCACAGCGCTACTACAGACACTGCACATGGACGTCTGGGGCCCGGTCCATGGTCTTAGTCGGGAGTGCTATGTCCTAGTCGTCGCTGACGACTTCTCGCGTTTCAACATGGTGTTCCTGCTGGAGCGGAAGGCCGACGTGCCTACCATTCTCCTCCCGTGGCTGCTTGCCGTTTGAACCGTAGCTTTCCTGTCCCTCGTCTTCCTCTCTTCCTTACCCCTGCCCCTCTTGCCACACCCCTCCCACCCCACCCGGCCCTGTCTGGTGTCTCTCACGCCACTCCGTTCCCCTCGGTCAGGCCCGTGGGGGAGTCTACTGACTTTGGCGGCTCGGTTGCTGGGGGTGCGCCTGTTGCCCCTGCGGTGCCCCCCCAAACCCGGGACCCTAGGTAACTCTGCAGCGTCCCCCCTCGCCTTAGCAGCAGCAGTAGTAGCAGCAGACTCAGCGGCCGTAGCAGCAGCAGGAGCAGCAGGAGGCAGTGGTCTTTGGGGGTGCTGGTTCTGTGGGTGCTGGTTCGTGGGGTGCTGATCCTTGGGGTGCTAACTCTAGGGGTGCTGGTCATGGGGGTGGTGTCTTGGAGAGTTGCGGTGGTCGCTGAGGTGGAGCTGGAGGTCTTGGAGAGGACAGCGAGCAGCTGCCGCAACAGCAGCAGCAGCAGCAGCAACCGCAGAAGCAGAAGCAGCCGCAGTCTGCCCTTTGTCTCCTTGGTCTTTCCTCCAGTTCCCCTGACTGACCGCTCGTCCCTCCTACTGTGCTACCTCTCCTGAGTGACCCTGTCTATGGCCTGCTGTTCCCTCCGCCGGACTCGTCTTTGGCTCATTTCCCCCCCAGCACTCCTGCGTCCCCTGTCTTGTCCCCCACTCTCCGTCGTCCCCAGTACCCCCTCTCTCCACTTTGTGTCCATCATCCCCCTGGTGCTCGTCCTGTCTCTCCTATTGGACATGTTCACCACATGCTCCTCCCTTTGACGCTACACGCACTGCTCGTCCTACCATCGTGCGCCTGCTTTCCTCTCTTGTCACTGACCCTATTGCTCCTCCTAAGACTATCTCTTCGCTTGTCCCTACTGTCGCTGACTTCGCCGCTAGCCACCGCCTTGATTATACTGCCACTCTGGTCTGTGGTACTGCTCGTTCTCCGTCCCTCGAGGGTGCACCTGCCCTTGGCAGTGATGTACTAGAGGAGAGGCAGTATGAGCTGGCCTTCCTTGCTGCTGCTGTACCCCATCTCCTTGCCATGCTTGTATCCCTTGAGGGTGACCCGAACGCTCTCGGCATCCCTATCTCACGCTCTTATGCTGAAACAGTATCGGGGCCCTGGGCAGCCCAGTGGAAAAAGGTCATGGAGGCAAATATGGCATCCTACAGATCCACACGCACTTACATCGACCCAGTTCCCCCGCCTGGGGCGAACGTAGTCAATGGCATGTGGATCTACAGTGTGACGCACGCACCAGGAGAGCAGCCGAAGTTCAAGGCGCGCTACATGGCTAGATGTTTCAGTCAACGAGAGGGTGTGGCCTTCTTCCAGACCTTCTCTCCCACCCTGAAGATGTCTACTCTTCGGGTGCTCCTTCACCTAGCCGCGCAGCGTGACTACGAGCCTCACTCACTAGACTTCTCCACAGCTTTCCTGCATGGCACTTTGCACGAGCAGATGTACCTCCGGCACCCACGAAACTTTTTAGAGTACTTCCCACCTGGGACCGAGTGGAGCTTGCGCCGCACAGTCTACGGTCTGCATCAAGCACCCCGTGAGTGGCATGACACGCTCCGCACCGCACTCACTGCTCTGCAGTTCTTCCCTTCCTTAGCTGATCCTTTGCTCTATATTTGCTACAACCTGACAGAGTCGCACTGGACTCAGTGAAGGCCGATCTGCTAAGGTGCCACGCCTGTACACACCTGGGAGATGTGTGGCGCTATCTGGGCTTGGAGATCTCTTGTGACTGTGCCGCGCGCATGATTACACTCTCCCAGACCCACATGGTGCAGCAGATCCTCCAGCGGTCCTGCCCTCAATTCTCTTCAGCGCAGCCCACCCCTCTGCTTGTGGATCACAAGCTCTCTACTCCTCCTCCAAGTGAGCCGGCCGAGCCTAGTGGTCAATACGCAGAGCTGGTGGGGTGCCTCATGTACCTGATGATGAGCACTCTAACAGATCTAGCATACCCTCTCAGTATCCTTGCTCGCTTTATTGCGACTGGCAGACACCAACCAGAACACTGGTCAGCTGCCAAGAGGATGGTGCAGTATTTGACGAGTACATCAGAACAAGGGCTTGTGCTGGGAGGACGGCAGCCAGTGGTGCTCACTGGACACACATATGCATCGTGGGCTGACAATCTCGAGACCCTCAGGTCCTTATAGGGCTACTGCTTCAGCCTTGGTGGGGATGCAGTCTCCTGGAGGTCCACCAGGTCCTCGTCTGTAGCTCAGTCCAGTTGTGAGGCAGAGACCTACGATGGGGATATGGCTGCTCAGGGGCTCCGCTGGCTGGCATTCTTGCTCGCCGACTTAGGTGAACAGCAAAGCTTTGCCCCGGTCATGTTTGCTAATAACAGGGCCATGATTCTCCTGTGTCAGGAGGCCAGACTTGAGGGCACGGATGATGGGTACGGACCTGCCATCATCCTAAGGTCCCTTCTCCCGTCCGCACCATCCGTGCCATCATCCCAAGGTCCCTTCTCCTGTCCTCAGCATCCCTGCCATCATCCCAGGTCCCTTCTCCCTTCCTCAGCATCCCTTCCATCATCCTAAGGTCCCTTCTCCCGTCCGCACCATCCGTGCCATCATCCCAAGGTCCCTTATCCCTTCCTCAGCATCCCTGCCATCATCTCAAGGTCCCTTCTCCCTTCCTTAGCATCCCTGCCATCATGCCAAGGTCCCTTATCCCTTCCTCAGCATCCCTGCCTTCATCCTAAGGTGCCCTATCCCGTCCTAGGCATTTCTGCCAGTATCCCACGGTCCCTTATCCCTTCCTCAGCATCCCAGGCATCAACCCAAGGTCCCTTATCCCTTCCTCAGCATCCCTGCCATCATCTCAAGGTCCCTTCTCCCGTCCTCAGCTTCCCTGCCATCATCCCAAGGTCCCTTCTTCCGTCCGCACCATCCCTGCCATAATACCTAGGTCCCTTATCCCTTCCTTTGCATCCTTACCATCATCCCAAGGTCCCTTCTCCCTTCCAAAGCATCACTGCCATCACCTCAAGAACCCTTATCCCGTCCTCAGCATCCCTGCCATCATTCCTTGGTCCCTTCTCCCATCCTCTGCATCCCTGCCATCATCCCAGCATCCCCTCGCCTATCACTAGCACATCTGCCATCATCCCAAGGTCCCTTCCCCCTTCCTCAGCATCCCTTCCATCATCCCAAGGTCCCCTCTTCCTTCCTCAGCATCCCTGCCATCATCTCAAGGTCCCTTCTCCTGTCCTCAGCATCCCTGCTATCATCCCAATGTCCTTTCTCTCTTCCTCAGCATCCCTCCCATCATCCCAAGGGTCCCTTCTCCCATCCTTAGCAACCCTGCCATCATCCTAAGGTCCCTTCCCCCTTCCTAAGCATCCCCACCATCATCCCATGGTCCCTCCTCCCTTACATAGCATCTATGCCATCATCCCAAGGTCCCTTATCTGTTCCTCAGCATCCCTGCCATCATCCCAAGGTCCCTCCTCCCTTCCTCAGCATCCCTGCCATCATCCCAGGTCCCTTCTCCCTTCCTCAGCATCTTTGGCATTATCCTAGCGTCCCCTCGCCTGTCCTTAGCAAACGCGCCATCATCCCAAGGTCCCTTCCCCCTTCCGTAGCATCCCTACCATCATCCCAAGGTCCCCTTTTTCTTCCTCAGCATCCCTGCCATCATCCCAAGGCCCCTTCTCCTTCCTCAGCATCCCTGCCATCATCCCAAGGTCCCTTCCCCCTTCCTCAGCATGCCTGCCATCATCCCAAGATCCCTTCTCCCGTCCTCAGCATCCCTGCTATCATCCCAATGTCCTTTCTCCCTTTCTCAGCATCCCTGCCATCATCCCAAGGTCCCTTCTTCCGTCCTCAGCATCCTTGCCATCATCCCAAGGTCCCTTCTCCCGTACTCAGCATTCCTGCCATCATCCCAAGGTCCCTTCTCCCGTCCTTAGCCTCTCAACCATCATCCCAAGGTCCTTTCTCCCTCACTCAGCATCCCTCCCACCATCCCAAGGTCCCTTCTCCCGTCCTCAAAATCCCTGCCATCATCCCAAGGTCTCTTCTTCCGTCCTGAGCATCCCTCCCATCATCCCAAGGTCCCTTCTCCCTTCGTGGGCATCCCTGCCATCATCCCAAAATCCCTTCCCCCTTCCTCAGCATCCCTGCCATCATCCCAAGGTCCCTTATGCCTTCCTCAGCATCCCTGCCATCATCCCAACATCTCGTTCAATGTGAAACCCAAGGTAGTAGTTGACGTCACCAAGGGTCTTGCACTTGAACTTGTCTTGAAGCTTCAGCGTCACCTCCTTTACAAGGTCAAATGAGGGTGAGAATATGAGGACTTCATCCACATAAACCACCATGAAGCTCCTCTGCTCCCCCTCGCCAAGCATGAAAAATGATTGATCGGCCGTTGAGGGAGTGAAGCCGATCGCCTCCAAGACTTCCCGCAGCTTGGTATGCCATTGCCTAGGAGCTTGCTTGAGTTCATAGAGTGTTTTGTTCAGCTTCCAAGCTCTGCCATTCCCATCAATATACCCCTTTAGCTGCTCCATGAAAGTCTCTTCCTCCAAGATGACATTCAGGAAGGCTGTCACCATATCCATTTGCTTTACGACCCATCCTTTGATGGCCGCCATGGCGAAGAGAGTGCGAAGGGCTGTACCCTTCACTACAGGAGCATATACTTCATTGTAGTCTGTCTTCTCCTATTTCTGGTACCCCTTAGCTACAAGTCTGCTCTTGTAACACTCAACGTGGCCGTCTGCACTGGTCTTGACCTTGAAGAGCCACTTGGAAGAAATCGCCTTACGCTCTGGAGGTAGGTTCACCAAGTCAAATGTGTCGTTCTCCATGATGCTCCCCATTTCTTCATCTGAGGCCTTCCTCCACTCCTTCCCATTGCGGCCCTCCCAAACTCCTTGGAATTTGTAGGCTCCCTTAGTATCTCCACCAGAGAGAAGAAGGCAAAGGCGAACTCCTCGCTTTCATCTTTCGCATCATCGCCTACCATGAGAGCCGAACCGGTCAAGGTTGAGTTGGCTGGTCTTCCAAGCTGGTCATATCTGAGCCTATTGGGGGGCTGTGTCTTCATTCTCCCCTTTCCTTCCTCCTCTGCTGTAGGGACAAGAATGCTCTCGTGGTGTTGCTGCAAATCTGATGGGTTCCGGAGCACGTGTAGCACGAGGCGGAAGTGACGGTGCACGCTCATCGTCTTGCTGGATCTCCTCCTCCTCTTCTCCCCCATTATTTTGAAGAGATTGCCCTGCAATCGTGCTGCTGCTACTCAGCTCCACATGCCAGTCTTCACCTTCACCTTATCAAGCCGCACGGCAGTCTTCACTTTCTTTCTCTGCCTTCCATTCCTTGTACGGTATAGTCTTCATGAATTTGCAATCTCAGCTCACCAAGAAATTTTTGGTAAATGGGTCGCAAAGAAGCCATCGCTTGTTGTTTTGAGCCATGCCCAGGTGCACGGCCCATGCTGCCTTGGCATCAAGCTTGTTGTGCCGAAGTTGCTTAGGCACAAGTACCATGCACATGCACTCGTACACTCGAAGCATATCCACATTCGGCTTCCTTCCAATCCACTCCACACCCATTTGTCTTCTCCCACATGAGACAAGGCTCTGTTCTTGCCCACATAAGCATGCCACACCGCATCTGGTCAAATGTAATTGGGTAGACCGGTTACAACTCTCATGTTATTTGTCATTTCTCAAGGAAAAGATGAATGAGAGAGGAGGAGATGCTAATGGAAAAGGAGCTGTACCTGAGAAGACAAGTGAGCCGCAACCATCCAAAGTGGAAGATTTGGATGGCTCCAACTATGAGGAATGGAGCGGGCGAATGAGGAGTGCCTTCAAACGCTACAAGCTACTGATGATTTGCTGTTGGGGAGGAGAAGATGCCGGAAGAAGGCGAAGCACGTGGACAGTGGATTGAGAAAAGCGCGGTGCTTTTCAACCTCATCCTTCAATCGGTCAACAAGGAGATGTTCGAGCACATCAAGGATCTTGTGGAAGCGGGTGATTCTGGTCCAAGGGCATGGAAACTACTACGCGATATGATTCAGCCCAATACTCTCCCGATGGTGATCGTGCTCGAGAAGGAACTTGCTGCCATCTCCATCCGACAAGGGGACGATGTGAAGCCGGTCCTTGACAAGATCAAGGACACCTATGCAAGGATGGCAGCAGCAGGCAGAAGTGTATCTCAGCTGTAGCAGTGCACCTAGATCATCTCGGTGTTGGACAACTCTTGGGACAACCTCATCCCCACCCTCAACTCTCAGCAAGATCAATGGACACCTGGGTGGCTAAGGCAGCAGATTCTGCAGGAGGACTTCCGCAGACGCCATGTAGGAGGTGGTGCTTCCACTAAGACTGCTGAGGGGTATGGAGCTGCAGGGCGTGGCAGAGGAAGAGGGGGTTGGAGAGGCCGAGGCCGTGGGAGGAGCTTCGGCAGATGTAGAGGCCGAGGTGATTATAATGAGGGGCATGGGAGCTCTGGTGGCAGGGGGAGTACCAGAATGGAGGGCACCTGCTCGTACTGCAAGAAGGCCGGGCATCCTTGGTTCAAGTGCTTCAGCAGGCCGGAGGGATGGGCACCTCTAGGCATGAAGCCGCCCAGTGGTAAACGCGCACAAGGTAGCGCTGTGCAAGGCTCAGGTGCACAAGGTGAAGGTGCACGAGGTAATGCCTCTCCTAGGATGTTTCTTATAGTTGAGGATGTGCATGGGCATGAAGGTGATGTGGGATCTGTGGGAAAGGTTGTGATGCACCCTCTCACGCACTGGGTGATTGATTCAGGTTGCACCAGTCACATGACCCCACGGGCAGATTTGCTTGATGAGGTAAAACCCCCTGGGAAGATTAAGTATGTGGCAGCAGCGTCAGGTGCTTTGCTCCTTGTGATTGGTGTTGGAAATGCCAAGGTTAAGGGAGCTAATGGGGAGCTTGTGGGGCTTGGGAATGTTCTGCTAGTTGAAGGTTTGTCTGCTAACCTTCTCTCTGTGCGAAGACTGCAGAAGAGTAAGGCCGAAGTGACCTTTGGACCAACCAGCTGCTGTGCTAACCTTGGGAAGAAGGTGCTGTGGAGTCTCGAAGCGGAGACCAGCTGCATCAAGGACCTGTGGCAGCTGCCCGTCGTCCCCTGAAATGGGAAGACCCCAGCAGCAGCAATGGCAGCAGCGGAAAAGGCAACTGCAGAAGGAGATGCGACTGCACCAACTGATGGGGTCCTGGAAGCAGTCAAGAAAGTGCAGCAGCAGACACATGGCTAGGTGCTTGCTGGTATGGATGCGAGTGCGGCATGGGCCAAGGCTTCATCAAGGAGTGGTGAGGCTGATTGGGCGACATGGCATGCAAGGCTGTGTCATGTGAACTTCCCTATGCTGTAGAAGTTGGTGAAGGATGGGAGCCTGAAGGGATTGGAGGTGAAGGGGGGAGTGAAGGAGATTGGGAGCTGCCCTACATGCTTGGAGACCAAGTTCTCCAAGTTCCCCTTCAACAGTGCAACAGGACCAGCCAAGACCCCACTTGCACTCATGCACATGGATGTGGTGGGGCCCACAAGAACCCCTTCCCTCTCAGGCAACCGCTATTTCTTGACAATTGTGGATGACCACACTTGAGCAATGTGGGTTTACCATCTCAAGAGCAAGGGGGAGGTGGCAGTGGCTGTCCTTAAGGAGTGGATGCCTAGAGCTCATAGGGAGTGCGGACACAAGGTGAAGATGATCCGTAGTGACAATGGTGGGGAGTTCATTGGAGCTGTTTTTGAGGGGGAGTTGAAAAGGAAGGGCATCCAACATCAACTGACAGTGCCCTACATCCCTGCAGCAGAATGGCATGGCTGAGAGCTTCAACAAGAACCTGCAGGAGGGGGCACGCACTCTCCTTGGGCGTGCAGGGCTGCCTGATCCATTTTGGGTGTCTGCACTGAGGCATGTCGCCCTTGTGAAGAACAGGGTGCTGGCTACAGTTGGGGATAAGGAGTGGATCCCATATACCAGGTGGTATGGGAGTGCTCCAGCTGTAAACATGCTGAGGGCATTTGGGTGCATGGTGGTGTTTCATGTGCCTAAGGAGAAAAGGAGGAAGTTGGAGGCTTTTGAAAGATGGGGTGTGCACTTGGGGATTGCAAAGGATCACAAGGGTTGGCTGCTATGGGACTTGACCACTTAGAAGCTGACAGTGTCAAGGGATGTGAAGTTTCTTGAGTCCCTGTACTACAAGGAATGGAAGTAGCAGCAACAGAAGCTTCCATCTACACCTCTCATTGTCGAGGCAGATGAGGTGCAGCGGTCTTCAAGACAGGTGGAGTTTGCAGTGTTTGAGGAGGAGATGTCTAGGGTGAATGAGGAAGGGGGAGCAGCTAAGATGGAGCAGCAGCATCAGCATGAGTTTCCACCTAGAGTTCCACACCTGCCTGAGCGTCCTATGAGGCATGTGCACCCTCCAGTAGGACTGACCTATGGAGGAAGAGGCAAGCCGAATGTGGTGCAGGCTGGGAGTGTGGTTGAGCAGATTGAGGAAGATGAGATCGCTCACTACTACTGGACACCAATCCCTGAGCCCAAGACTCAAGAAGAGGCCTTGAATGGACCAAATGGGGAGAAGTGGAAGGCGAGTGAGGATGAGGAGTTCGGGTCTCTGATTGAGAATGAGACATAGGACCTATGTGACTTGCCTTCTGGGAAGAAGGCAATCACTTCCAAGATGATCTACAGGCACAAGTTTGGACCTAAAGGGAAGCTGACCCGCTACAAGTCTAGGCTTGTGGCAAGGGGGTTTCAGCAGACAAAGGGAAAGGACTATGATGAGGTGTTTGCTCCTGTGGGGAAAGGAACAACACCAAGGGTGCTGTTGGAGATAGCTGCACTCGTGGGATGGAAGATTCGGCAGATGGAGATTGTGACTACCTTTCTGAATGGGATCATTCTGGAGGAGGTGTACATGAAGCAGCCAGAGGGGCTAGATGATGGCAGAGGCAGGGTCTGTAGGCTGAAGAAGGCAATCTATGGCCTCAAGCAGGCACCTCGTGCATGGTATCACAAGTTGGAGGAGGCGCTGCTGGCTGGGGGTTTCAAGAAGAGTGAGTGTGACCCCGGCCTGTTCCTGCTGCAGGAGAAGGATGGAATCCTCATGCTCTTGGTGTATGTGGATGATATCCTTCTCTTCTCTGCATCAAATGCTTTGCTGGACAACGCAGAGCAGATGCTGGAGATGCAGCTCAAGTGCTCCAAGATGGGTGAGGTGAAGTACTACTTGGCGATGCATGTGGAGAGAGATGTGGAGAAGGGTGTGCTAAGGTTGCACCAGAGGAAGTACTATGAGGGCCTGGCTAAGAGGTATGGGCTGCAAGATGGGAGAAAGCCAGCAAAACCACTACCTTCGGGGTTTGCTGTGGAGCCATGTGCTGATGCGGAGGTAGTGGGTGAGCGTGACAGGAAGCTGTTTCATTCGATGGTTGGGTCACTGAACTATGCTGCATATATGCGTGGTGTGTTATGGAGTATGGGAATGTGTTTTTTGTTATTTTGTTTGAGCAGGTATTTGTGATGATAGATAGTGAGAAGATCTTTCTCGCGCAACAAGAATCGTTTCAATCTGAGCAAGAACGCTAAAGCTGTAAAGATTCAAAGTTCATGAGCTTGCGTTACAACTGCGGCAGCTACTATACAAAGTGAAGTTGTGGGGTGACTCAATATGGAGATGGGACCTTTGGGGATTGGGGGAATTCGTTACTCTACTGTAGCAGCTGCAAATTGGTTGGGAACAACCAAACTAGGTTGGCAAGGGTAGCCATCTTGGATGCATTGGTTGGGAAGGGACAAAGGTTAAAGTTGAGGTTCCTATAGGGAGGGAACTTTGTGCTTATGGGGTTTCCTTGGTTGGAGACTCTCTAAGGACCTTCCCTCTCATCTATCTCTTCCCTTCCAAGCTTTCTCTTGCTCCTTTAATTCCTTGTGATATTATTGAACCTTGAGATTGCGTTAAGTTCTTCTCCTCCAGCATACCCCCCTGTGCGTCGAAATTCATAACGTCGCTAATACTCCATCAATCAACGTGATTCAAATTGGAAACGGTAGCTGAGATTAATTGCTACAACATATCCGAGTTTCGCGACATTCCAAAAGGTAATCTTTCGTCCATGACATTTCTTGTGGGACCGACTTTTCTGTCCAGAATTTCGGATTCGCATTTTGAGTAATTGTAGCTCCCAAGTTCACCTAGACTCCGTCCTAAATTCTAACAGAATATTCCTAATAGCATGAAAATGTATCTAAGTTTTATCTATCCCTATCCTTGCACGAAAGCACCGGTTAGGCATATTCAAACAGCAATTGCGCCCAACTCGCTGCCCCTTTTAGCTCCATTTTGGAGAGGAACGCGGCCGTGTTATGCTTAATCTGCTGGGCACTTCAAACCCTGCTAGAATATTCGCAATAGCATGAAAATGACACTAAATTTTATCTATCCCTATCCTTGCACGAAATCATTGGTTATGCATATTCAACCAGCCATTGCGCCCAACTTGCTGCCCCTTTTGACCCCATCTTTGGAGAGGAATGTGGCCTTGTTATGCTTAATCTGCTGGGAATTTCAAACCCTGCTAGAAAATTCGCAATGGCATGAAAATGACAATACGTTTTATCTATCTTTATCCTTGCACGAAATCATCGTTATGCATGTTCAAACAGCCATTGCACCCAAGTGGCTGCCCCTTTTGGCCCCATTTTTGGAGAGGAAAGTGGCCTTGTTACGCTTAATCTGCTGGTTACTTCAACCCCTACTAGAAAATTCGCAATAGCATGAGAACGACACTAAGTTTTATCTATCCCTCGCCCTCCACGAGATGGCACCGGAACCAAGGCTAAAGCACTAGCCCTGGGAGGACCTGAGGGTCTCAGCGTCGTCTGCCCAAGAAGCGTCTGTGTGTCCAAAAAGGACCACTGGCCTACGTCCTCCCAGCACTAGCCCCATGCCCGATGTACTTGCTAGATAACGGCGTGCGTGCTGCTCTGTCCCTAGAGATCTGCAGTCCAAGACAGCAGCGCACCTCTCCTAGGTCAGTGCAGGTGTGTCTCCTCAGCAGCTTGGCCTTCACGGAGGCCAGCAAGTCTCTGTCTGCAGTAGCAAAGACCAGGTTGTCTACGTAGACAAGGATGTAGAACGGAGTCTGGCAAGCACGAACGAGGAGTGAGGGGTCTGCAAAGGACAGAAAGAACTGCAAGTCTGCTAGCGTAGCACGCAGCGTGTCGTGCCACTCACGGGGCGCCTGTCGCAGGCCGTAGACTGGGCGCTGGAGGAGCCACAGGGTCCCAAGAGAGAAGGTATCAGTGAAGCCCTACGGTCGGCGCAGAAAGAACTGCTCGTGTAGGCTGCCCTGAAGAAACATAGTGGAGAAGTTGAGGGAGTGGAGCTACGCTCTAACGCTCTGCTGCTACATGTAGCAGCGCTCGAAGAGTAGTCATCTTCGGGGTCGAGGCGAAGGTCTGAAAGAAGTCCACCCCCTTTTGCTGACTGAAGCCTCTAGCCACGTAGCGCGCCTTGAACACATGCGGATCTCCAGAGGGGCGCTTCACTTTGAAGAGCCACTGACCATCGACTACGTTCACCCCAGGTGGGGGAACTGCGTCGACGTAGGTGCCGGTGGATCTCCAAGATGCCATCTCCTGCTCCATGGCAGCTATCCACTGAGAGGCCCAGGGTCCTGAGGTCGCCTCAGCGTAAGTGCAAGGGGTCGGGATGTCAAAGGCATATGGGTCACCCTCAGGGACTAGCAGTATGGAACAGAGATGGGGAGCAGCCTCCGACAGAAAAGCAAGCTCGTACTGCCTATCCTCTAGGACGTCAGTGTCAAGGGCAGGAGCACCCTCGGCGGACGGAGGACAGGCAGGGTCAGAGACCAGAGCAGTGGCGTAGTCAAGGCGGTGGGTAGAGGTGAAGTCAGCGACAGCAACGATAGGAGCGTCAAGACTGGAGACAGGAACAGACGGGTCGGTAACGAGGGAGGCAAGGACCCGAGGAACAAGAGGACGAGCAGCACGAAGGTAGTCTGACAGAGGGGGAGGTGCGACATGAGCGACGACGGAGGAGGCGAAGGCAAGAGGGGAGGAGGAGACGCGTGGGAACGAAGCAACATAAGGTGAGAACACTGAACAGGGGAGAGAGGACGAGCATGAAAGGGACGGTGAGACCAGGCGTGAGACGGAGGCGTCGAGTCTAGAGACAGAGGAGGAGTAACAGGAGGGGAACAAGGTGGGAAACTGGCCGAGGATGAGTCCGGCGGAGGAAACACATGACCGTGGACAGGAAGGGGAGGAGGCGGCAAGGGAGGTGCAGGCGTGCGGTCAGGGGAGGGAAGGCTGTGCAGGCGAAGGGCGGACACCGGCGGCGAATGCTGCTGCTGCTGCTCGACGCCGACACCTGGACCGCCAGCTGCACCATGGCTACCTCTGGAACACTCCACTCCATTACCTCCAGAACAAGCACCCCCATAGCGAGAACCCTCTCCAGAAGCAAGCCATCAACATACCTAGCCAGGGAGTGCCCATCTTGGCGCTGACTTGTCTGGTGCTGGCGATGTTCGACAGGCCAGGCCGCAAAGTCAGTCGCGTGCCCCTCCGCGTCTAGGCGAAGTACAGCGTCCGCCATTATGCAACCTCAGCGGCACTGGTACACGGCGCCACAGCTGGACGGCGGCACAGCGGCACAGGTACTCAGCGGCACGGCGGCATAGCAGCATGGCGGCAGGACTCTCCAGCAAGGAGACCTGGCGGAAGGCCGAGGAGGGCCCGAGGCGCGCAGGCCCCGAGGCGCGCAGAGTCTGCAGGGCGCAAAGGGCCGGAGGAGTGCTGGGGCCCTGTGAGGTGGGAGGGCCATTGGGCGCTCGAGGAGTTGGCGGGCGCGAGAGGGGGCCAAGGCGCACGAGGGGCCGGCGAGGCACGCAAGAGGCCGGGCAGGTGCGGGAGGGTCCCGCACGTATAGAGGGGCCGACGAGCACTGGCTAGGTGCTAGGGGCCGGCGGTGCGCAAGACAGGTTGGCTAGCAATAGGGGCCGCCACAACGCAAGGGGCCGTCATGGCGCGCGCGGGTCCAGCGATGCTCGAGGGGCTAGCGAGGTGAGAGGGACCGGCTACGAGAGGGGCCGGCTTGGCGCGAGGGGCCGGCTAGGCGCGAGGGGTCGGCTAGGTGCGAGGGGCCGGCTAGGCGAGAGGGGTCGGGTAGGTGCGAGGGGCCGACTAGGCGCGTGAGGCCGGCACAGCGCGAGGGGCCGGCGGTGCGCTAGGGGCCGGCGAGATGTGCTAGGGCCCTCTCTTTTTGCCCCGCCATTTTATGGTTGGGAAGAGATCAAAGAGGGTCAGGTACACTGGCAAGGTGATGAAAGTGCTTCAAATGGCAAGCAGCAGCCTGACCGAAACAACAAGGGCCGCGAGTTTAGGGTTGATGTCGCCCAGAACAACATGCGGGTGCCTATGTATTTTAGTTTTTTTATGCAGCCTGAAAAAAAACATTCCAGGGAACAAAGAGAGGCACTTGCCGCATTCTGATAAATTTTGCCAATGTACCTGATGCTCTTTGATACCTTCCCTGTCAGGGTTTGCCCTCGCCACCCTATCCAGTCAAGCGAAGGAGCAGAAAAACAGTGAAGAAGCAGGATACTCTTGTGCTAATTGTTGTGTATATTTCTCAGAAGTGCTCGCATAATGCATTTTTCGATATCAAAAGGAGCGTGTCCAAAGTGTTATGACAGCGGATGACAATGGATGATATAATAGATATCAACTGTTGTCATCCGTACGAACGGATGATATGGACGGGATTTGTTCTATCATCCGCTGTCATAACACTTTGGTGGGGGACTTGCCGAAATTTTTACATTGCGAGGGGTGTGGAGGTTAGCCGGAAAAACTAGGTTTTCTAGGGGTGTGGGAGGAATGTATCTGGCAGTAGGGGAATTAGCCAAAAAACTCTTGGTTTGGGGGGGGGGGGGGGGGGGGGGGAAAGGGAGGTGGGACAAGGAGATAGTCTATGACGAAAATTCACGCTATCTGAATTCTCATACGGAAGTCTATACCTAGTCTTGGTTTTGTAGGGGTGTGTGGAGGAATATCTCTGGTGTGGGGGTTAGCCATAAAAATTAGGTTTTCTTGGGGTGTGGGAGGAATGTATATGGCAGTCAAGGAATTAGCCAAAAAACTCTTGGTTTGGGGGGGGGGGAGGGGGAGGGAGGTGGGACGAGGAGATAGTCTAAGATGGAAAATCCACGGTATCTGAATTCTCGGACGGAAGTCTACACCTAGTTGTTAGAAGAGAGAATCAATAGACTAGTGTGAGAAACCTAGAACATGTACCTGTTGGGGTTTTACTCACTAGAAGCACACACCTAAGCTAGCCTATAACTTCTACATACAGCATATGTATAAGTTGACACACCCCCTAGGCTAGAGAAGGGGTGGTGCTAAGCAAGAAGCACACATCTCAGGGTGGCACTACTAGTCCAACCACTGAGGTAGGGGTCCTGAGACCAGTCAGCAAGAGTACAAGCAAGACTAAAGCAAGCCAGGGTGGCACTACTAGTCCAGCCACAGGAGGTAAGGCCACAAGGCCAGTCAGACAGATATAAATAGTAAAGAGTACACAATCAGGGTCCTAACAGATGAGTAGCTACAGGAACAAGACAAAGTCAAGGTCCTAGCAAGTGAGAGGCTACAGGAACTAGACCGAGCTGTACACAATGCCGCTGATGATCTTTAGACGCAAGCGCCTTCGTAAAGATATCAGCTGTGTTGGCACCAGAGGCCAAGTGAACTACGCGGGCCTGGCGGCGCTGCTGTAGCTCGCGCAGGAGGAAGTACCGCAGCTGGATGTGCTTCGCTCTGCCCTCAAGTTGAGGCTCCTGACACAGGACAATCATGGCCCTGTTGTCAGCGTACAGGACCGGGGAAGAGTTAGGCCGCTCGGCTAAGTCTGCGAGCAAGAAGGTCAGCCAGCGGAGCTCCTGTGCCACCATGGCACCGGCGTAGATCTCAGCCTCACAGCTGGACTGAGCAACAGATGACGAGCGAGTGGATCTCCAAGAGATAGCACCCGAACCAAGGCTAAAACAGTACCCCTGCGAAGACCAAAGTGTCTCAGAGTCGTCTGCCCAAGAAGCGTCTGTGTGCCCAGTGAGGACCACCGGCCTGCGTCCTCCTAGCACTAACCCCATGCCCGATGTACTTGCTAGATATCCCAAAACCCTCTTAGCGGCCGACCAGTGCTGTGGCCGGTGTCGTCCCGTCACCACAAAGCGAGCGAGGATGCTGAGAGGGTATGCAAGATCTGGACGAGTGCAAGTCATCAGGTACATAAGGCAACCCACGAGCTCTGCGTAAGGACCACTAGGCTCTACTAACTCCTCAGGAACTGGATCAGAGAGCCAGTGGTCTACTGGCATAGGTGTGGGCTATGAAGAGGAGAACAGAAAACCGAACCTCTGAAGGACCTGGCGCACCAAGTGTAACTGTGTCAGAGTGATGGTGCGTGCTGCTCAGTCCCTAGAGATCTGCAGGCCAAGATAACGACGCAGCTCTCCAAGGTCAGTGCAGGTGTGTCTCTTCAGCAACTTGGCCTTCACGGAGGCCAGTGCGTCCTTGTCAGCAGTAGCGAATGTTAGTATTAAGGACGGAGTGTAGGTGAACTCAGGAGCTAGAATTACTCAAAATATAAATCCGAAATTCTGGACAGAAAATTCGTCTTCACAAGAAACGACGTCGACAAAAAACTAGCTGTTGGAATGTCGCAAAACTTGGAAATGTTGTAGTTTTTAATTGCAGCTACCGTTCCTAATTTGAATCATGTTGATTGATGAAGTATTCGCGACGCTATGGCTTTCGACGCATTAGGGGGTAAGCTGTAGGAGGAGAACTTAACTCAATCTCAAAGTTCAATCAAAGTTCAAGAATCTCACAAGGAATTAGACGAGCAAGAGAAAGGTTGGGATAGAAGAGAGGGATGAGAGGGAAGGTCCCAAGAGAGTTCCCAACCAAGGAAACCCCATAAGCACAAAGATTCCCTCCCTATAGGAACCCCATCTTTGACATTTGTCCCTTCCCAACCAATCCAACCAAGTTGGCCACCCTTGCCAACCTAGTTTGGTGGTTCCCAACCAATTTTGCAGCTGCTACAGTAGAGTGACGAATTTCCCCAACCCCAAAGGTCCCAACTCCATATAGAGTCACCCCACAACTTCACTTTGTAACCGCCGCAATTGTAACGCAAGCTCATGAACTTTGAATCTTCATAGCTTTCGCGTTCTTGCTCCGATTGAAGAGATTTCCGTTGCGTCGGAAAGATCTTCTCAAGATCTATCGCAAAATACCTGCTCAAACAAAATAACACAAAACACATTCCCAAACTCCAGAACACACACCATACAAATTCTTTCACACACAGTCAAACCATACATGCGAATTGAAACAAGGGATGGGAGGCGGACAGAATGTGATAGCATATGATGACATCACACAACAATCTCCCCCTCTGGCTGCCAACCATCATCCAACATACCAACATCTCAAGCATGCATACTCAATGCACACTCATCCCAGCAAGCTTCATGCCCTTCCAATGATCCGCCTCCACCAGTCGCTTAATGAAAATATCTGCTGCCTGCTGATGAGTCTTTACTATCTCCAGCCGCACCTCCTTATCAAGGAGTGTCCTCACCCAATGCCACTTAGGCCTGATGTGTTTTGTCTGCCCATGCAGACAAGCATTCTTGGCCAGCTTCACTGAAGACTCATTGTCACAGAAGATCACCGTCGGCTCCTTCTGACCAACTCCCAACTCCTCCAACAAGCGCCTGAGCCACACCACTTCCTTGGCCCCATGGTGTAAGGCCATGTACTCAGTCTCACATGAGGACAATCCCACCTCATTCTACTTCTTGTTGCGCCAGCTCACAGCACCACCTCCCAGCAAGCACACATAACCCCCAATGCTGGTACCATCCGCTTTCACTGAATTGAAGCTAGCGTCAGTATAGCAACTCAAGAGCATCTCTCCACTCTTCACATCTACAGCACCTCTCTGCAACCGCTGCCTCACTCCACTATACTCTAATCCCACTGATGCCGTAGCACTCACATAGCGGACAAACCTCTTGGCCGCTTCCAGCTGCTCATGACTAGGGCGTGAGACCACACTAGCCAACCGTAATGTAACAAATGCAATGTCAGGCCGTGTATGATTTGCAGCATAATTCAGCGACCCAACCATCGAATGAAACAGCTTCCTGTCACTCTCACCCACTACCTCCTCATCAGCACATGGCTCCACAGTAAACCCCGAAGGTAGTGGTGTTGCTGGCTTTCCCCCATCTTGCAGCCCATACTTCTCAGCCAGCCCCTCACAGTACTTCCTCTGGTGCAACCTCAGCACGCCCTTTTCCACATCTCTCTCCACATGCATCCCCAGGTAGTACTTCACCTCACCCATCTTGGAACACTTGAACTGCATCTCCAGCATCTGCTCTGCATTGTCCAGCAAAGCAGTTGATGCCAAAAAAGAGAAGGATATCATCCACATACACCAAGAGCATGAGGATTTCATCCTTCTCCTGCAGCACGAACAGGCTGGGGTCACACTCACTCTTCTTGAAACCCCCAGCCAGCAGCGCCTCCTCCAACTTGTGATACCATGCACGAGGTGCCTGCTTAAGGCCATAGATGGCCTTCTTCAGCCTGCAGACCCTGCCGCTCCCATCATCCAGCCCCTCTGGCTGCTTCATGTACACCTCCTCCAGAATGATCCCATTCAGAAAGGCAGTCACAATGTCCATCTGCCGTATCTTCCATCCCAGGAGTACAGCTATCGCCAACAGCACCCTCAGTGTTGTTCCTTTCCCCACAGGAGCAAACACCTCATCATAGTCCTTCCCCTTTGTCTGCTGAAACCCCCGTGCCACAAGCCTAGACTTGTAGCGGGTCAGCTTCCCTTTAGGTCCATACTTGTGCCTGTAGATCATCTTGGAAGTGATTGCCTTCTTCCCAGGAGGCAAGTCACACAGGTCCCATGTCTCATTCTCAATCAGGGACCCGAACTCCTCATCCTCACTCGCCTTCCACTTCTCCCCATTTGGTCCATTCAAGGCCTCCTCTCGAGTCTTGGGCTCAGGGATTGGTGTCCATTAGCAGTGAGCGATCTCATCTTCCTCAATCTGCTCAACCACACTCCCAGCCTACACAACATTCGGCTTGCCTCTTCCCCCATAGGTCAGCCTCACCGGAGGGCGCACATCCCTCCTAGGTCGCTCAGGCGGGTGTGGAACTCGAGGTGGAGACTCATGCTGTTGCTGCTGCTGTTGCTGCTTCTCCACTTTAGCTGCTCCCCCTTCCTTAGTCACCCCAGACATCTCCTCCTCAAACACTGCAACCTCCACCTGTCTTGAAGGCCGCTGCACCTCATCTACCTCCACAATGAGCGGTGTAGATGGAAGCTTCTGTTGCTGCTGCTTCCATTCCTTGTAGTACAGGGACTCAAGAAACTTCACATCCCTTGACACTGTCAGCTTCTGGGTGGTCAAGTACCACAGCAGCCACCCCTTGTGATCCTTTGCAATCCCCAAATGCACACCCCATCTTCCAGAAGCCTCCAACTTCCCCCTTTTCTCCTTAGGCACATGAAATACCACCATGCACCCAAATGCCCTCAGCATGTTCACAGCTAGAGCACTCCCATACCACTTGGTATACGGGATCCACTTCTTATCCCCAACTGTAGCCAGCACCCTGTTCTTCACAAGGGCGACCTGCCTCAGTGCAGACACCCAAAACGGATTAGGCAGCCCTGCACGCCCAAGGAGAGTGCATGCCCCCTCCTGCAGGGTCCTGTTGAACCTCTCAGCCACACCATTCTGCTGCGGGTTGTAGGGCACTGTCAGTTGATGTTGGATCCCCTTCCTCTTCAACTCCCCCTCAAAAACAGCTCCAATGAACTCCCCACCATTATCACTCTGGATCACCTTCACCTTGTGTCCGCATTCCCTCTGAGCTCTAGGCATCCACTCCTTAAGGATAGCCGCTGCCACCTCCCCCTTGCTCTTCAAAGGAAAAACCCACACTGCCCGAGTGTGGTCATCCACAATTGTCAAGAAATAGCGGTTGCCTGAGAAAGAAGGGGCTCTTGTGGGCCCCACCACATCCATGTGCACAAGTGCAAGTGGGGTCTTGGCTGGTCCTGTAGTGCTGTTGAAGGGGAACTTGGAGAACTTGGTCTCCAAGAATGTAGGGCAGCTCCCAGTCTCTTTTACTCCTCCCTTGACCTCCAATCCCTTCAGGCTCCCATCCCTCACCAACTTCTGCAACATAGGGAAGTTCACATGACACAGCCTCTCATGCCATATCTCCCAATCGGCCTCACCAATCCTTGATGAAGCCTTGGCCCATGCCGCACTCGCATCCACACCAGCAAGCACCTCACCATGTGTCAGTTGCTGCTGCACTATCCAGACCAGGACCCCATCAGTTGGTGCAGTTGCATCTCCTCCTGCTGTTGCCTTTGCCACTGTAGACAAGGATGTAGAACGGAGTCTGGCCGGAAATCACAAACAGGGAGGGGTCAGCAGAGGACGGAAAGAACTGCAAGTCTGCTAGCGTGGCACGCAGCGTGTCGTGCCACTCGCGGAGAGCCTGGCGCAGGCCGTAGACCGCGCGCCTGAATAGCCACTGGGTCCCAGGGGGGAACGTACCCGTGAAGCCCTGTGGTCGGCGCAAGTAGACCTGCTCTTGTAGGCTGCCTTGAAGAAAGGCAGTAGAGAAGTCGAGGGAGTGAAGCTCGTAGTCGCACTGTGCTGCTACGTGTAGCAGCGCCCGAAGAGTGGTCATCTTCGGGGTCGGGGGGAAGGTCCGGAAGAAGTTAACCCCCTTGTGCTGACTGAAGCCTCTGGCCACGTAGCGCGCCTTGAAGACAGGTGGCTCTCCAGGGGGGCGCTTCACCTTGAAGAGCCACCGACCTACGACTACATTCACCACAGGCAGGGGAACTGGGTCGACGTAAGTGCCGGTGGACCTCCAAGATGCCATCTCCTGCTCCATGGCAGCTATCCACTGAGAGGCCCAAGGTCCCGAGGTGGCCTCAGCGTAAGTGCGAGGGGTCGGGATGTCGAAGGCGTCTGGGTCACCCTCAGGGACTAACAGCATAGAGCAGAGATGGGGAGCAGCCTCGAAAAGGAAAGCAAGCTCGTACTGCCGATCCTCTAAAACGTCACTGCCAAGGGCAGGTGCACCCCCGACGAACGGAGGACGGGCAGGGTCAGAGACCAGAGCGGTAGCGTAATCAAGGCGGCGGTTAGAGGCGAAGTCAGCGACAACCGCGACAAGCGTGTCAAGGCGCGAGACAGGAACAGACGGGTCTGTAACAAGGGAGGCAAGAACCCGAGGGACAAGGGGACGAGCGGCACGGAGGTAGTCGGACGAAGGAGGAGGCGACAGGAGGAGGGGAGGACAAGACGAGTGGGAACAGAGCAACATAGGGTGGGAGCGCAGGACAGGAGAGACGGGACGAGCACGGGAGGGACGGCGAGACCAAACGTGGGATGGAGGTGTAGGGTCAGGAGACAGCGGAGGGGACACATAAGGGGAACGAGGAGGAAGACGGGCCAGAGACGAGTCCAGCGGTGGGAACACAAGGCCGGAGACAGGGAGGTGAGAAGGTGGTGGGGGTGACACCTGCGAGCGGTCAGGGGAGGGAAGGCCGAGCAGGCGAAGAGCGGAGACCGGCGGCGACGGATACGGCGGCTGCTGCGGCGGCTGGTGCTCGACCCACGGAACGGCAGGGGCACGACGGCCGCTGGGAGAACACTCAACAGCAGCACCCCCAGAACCAACACCCCTTGAGCGAGAACCCCTCCAGCACCGGCGGCACCCCCAGGCGCGTCGGGACAGCTCACACCAAAGGCCGCAAGACGAACACCCTCCTCAATGCCAGCACCTCCAGAGGCTAAGAGCGGCAGCGGCGGCGGCGACGGCGACGGCGGCTGCGACGGCGGCGGCGGCTGCGACGGCGGCGGCGGCGGCTGCGACAGCGGAGGCGGAGACACCGGGGAAGAGGGATGCGGCAAGGACGGGTCGCGGGGACCACCAGAGTCAGCAGACTCCTCAAGGGGGACAACCGACGGGAGGGGAGTGACATGGGAGACACCAGACGAGGCGGGACGAGGCGGGAGGGGAGCAGGGGCTACCAGAAGAGAGGGAGCCAGGATCAAGTGGGGGGGAACCGGGAGACCTCGATGAGGGAAGCGGCGGTAGAAGGAGACAGACTCGTCAAAGGTGACGTCATGAGAGTGAAGGAAGTGGTGAGACTGCGGGTGGTAGAACTGCCAGTCAGTCGAGTCCAGGGGGAAACCGAGGAAGACACAGGGGACAGTGCGGGCAGTGAGCTTGTCCGTGCCAGAGGCATGAACGTGAGCAAGGCAACCCCAGACGTGGAACGCAGACGCGTCACCGGGGGACCCGGTCCAAAGGAGGGTCGGTGAAACCAGCGGCCACTGGGAGCGTGGCCACAGGTTAAGCTGGTGAGCAGCGTAGCGGACAGCAAACGGCCATAGAAAATAGGGGGCATCGACATGAATCATCGAGGTATGAGCAACCTCCATGACCAAGCCGATGTGGCACTCCGCAACCCCATTTTGCTGTGGCGAGTCCGACAAGGTGTACGACTGGGTGATGCCCTCCGCACGACAGAACTGTCCAAGCTGACCAGAGGCGAACTCGCCGCCACGGTTAGAGTGGAGACACAACACGGGGAGACCGTGGTGAAGACGCGCAGCCACAACCCATGGGAGAAGAACGTCGGGCACGTCGGCCTTCCGCTCCAGGGGAAACACCGTGGTGTAGCGCGTGTAGTGGTCGACGAGCACAAGAAAGTAGTGCTCACCGCGTGGTCCCGGGACAGGGGCTGGGCCACAAACGTCCAGGTGCAGGGTCTGAAGGGGAGCAGTAGCAGGGCGAAGCGAGGAGCGGTGAGGGGCACGGCGGAGCCGGCCCTCGACGCAAGGCGTGCACAGTGGCGTTGTCGAGGGGGAAAGTGCAAGGAGCGACTCGGGGAGGCCTAAGACAAGACCGTGCTAAGACATGTGACTCACGCGCGGGAGAGCAGGGTGACCGAAGCGGTGGTGCCACAGAAGGGACGGGTGTGTGAGGGACCAACACGAGCAAGCTGCAGCAACCTGAGAGGACGCACCAACCGGGGGGGGAAGCGGTGTCGAGGGTAAACAGACCGGACTCCGGGTCCCGGGGGAACGTCGCAAGGGGGGAACCTGAGATTGCCTCGGTACAGACAGCGAACCGCTCGTGCCCAGGGAACGTAGTGGTGACGCCGAGGTCCTGAAGACGGGCGACACCAACCAGGTTCCTGGAGAACGAGGGAACGTGGAGGCCTGTAAGAGAGCCCGAGGGAACGACTGGACAGGGAAGGGAAGTGGAGCTGCGAGCGACGACTGGACCTCTAAATCAAAGATCGGCACGCCCTGGCGGAGCAGGCTGTGCCAGTCAGGGAGGTCTGGGGTCGGGCCAAAGCGACGACGAAAGAGATTGTCGAGGCGGCGGAAACAGCGTGTGGTCGGGTGCGGGCGGCGGCACAGAGTGCCGCGGAGAGGCCCGGTCTGAAGCTGGTACTGGCAGGTCACACCAACGGAGCTGCCGGTAGACGCCAAGCTGCGCGGGCCGCCACCACGGCCACCACCGACGGAGGTGCCGGGCCAACCCGGGGTGAGGCAAGCCCACGGCTGGGACAGCTGCTGCGATGACTACGACTGCTGCGACGGCTGCTACGGCTGCTCCTGCAGCTGGGGCGACGGCTGCTGCTCCTGACTAACTGAGGCAGTCCCCTCAGTAGAACCACTGTCCCCGGTACCACCACTACTACAACCAGCTCCACTACCACGCCCTCCCTGGCGGCCATGACCGGCGCGGCGCGAGCGCTGCTGCGGGTGTACTGCAGCTGCAGTCTTGGTCAGAGGGGTCGTAGTGGCGACCGCAGCCAAAACGTCAGTATACGTGCACTGGGAGGGGGCACAGCCGTAAAGGATAGAGACTGCCGGCGCACCGCTCGACTGAGCGATAGTGCGCTGGCGAGTCTCGATCTCGGTCAGGGCGGTGACAAAGGCTGGCAGGGTGAGATCACCGGGGTGCTGGCTAAGGATGTGGTCGCGTACACTAGCAAGGCGGTCAGGCAGGCGCATGGCGATAAAGTAGAGGGTCATGCAGAAGGGGGGAGGGAGCATAGTGAGCTGGGCAGCAGTGCTAGCAGTGCGGTAGCGAGACTCTAGGGCGCGCAGGTGAGTGGCAAGGTCAGCAACAGTAGGGAAGGAAGCAAGGTCTGGGAAAAGCATAGGGAAGAGCAGGCGGCCTGCAGTAGCGGAGGCAGGCGTGGAATAGCGAGCAACAACAGCTTCTAAGTAAGCCTTGGCTGTATCAACTGTAGCAAAACTCGAACGCTCAGACACAGGGAGGGCGTGACTCGTAGCGACCTGAGCAACTGCATCACGAGAGTCCCAGGCAACACAGGCAAGTGTAGCAGCAGAGAAAATCTCACGCTCAGCAGAGGTGGGGTCAGAAGGGAGGGGAGCAGGCGCAGGGGGGCGGGGGAGCAAGCCATCAGTATGGAGAACCAAGGAGTGCCCATCCTGGCGCTAACCTATGAGTTGACAGCGGAGATCAGACAGCCAGGCGGCGAAGTCAACCGCATGGCCCTCAGCGTCCAGGAGGAGTACGAAGTCAGCCATCGTGCAGGGTCAGCGACACAGGGACACAGCAGCACGGCTCGACATGACACTGCGGCACTGGGACACAGCAGCACAGCTCCAGGGGGACGTCTGCAGGACGCTCCAGCACTGGCAAGTAGAAGACACGAGGCTGGAGACCCGAGGAACCATGCCGAGCAGAAGACATGGAGCCGCAGGAGCCGGGCAGGCACTATCGAGGCCGGGCAGGCGCTGGGTGGGGCCGGGCGGGCGGTGTGGGACGCGCGGGCGCAACAGGCCGGGCGGGCGCTAGCTTGGGCCGGGCGGGCGCTGTGGAGGGGCCGGGCGGGCGGTAGAGAGGGCCGAGCGGGCGCTAGGAGGGGCCGGCTAGGAGTGGGCGCGTACGGCCAGAAGGCCGGCTAGGGGCGGGCGCGACGGCTAGGGGGGCGGCTAGGGGCGGGCGCGATGGCCAGGGGGCCGGCTAGGGGCGGACGCGACGGCCAGGGGGCCGGCTAGGGGCGGACGCGACGGCCAGGGGGCCGGCTAGGGGCGGACGCGACAGCCCGGGGGCCAGCTAGGGGCGGGCGCGATGGCCAGGGGGCCGGCTAGGGGTGGATGGGACGGCCAGGGGGGAGGGGGCCAGCTAGGGACGGGTCACGAGGGCGGCTAGGGCCTAGGGCGGAAGCGTGGGCGGGCGAGAGGAACCGAACCTACTCATGATACCATGTTAGAAAGAGAGAATGAATAGACTAGTGTGAGAAACCTAGAACATGTTCCTGTTAGGGTTGTACTCACTAGAAGCACACACCTAGGCTAGCCTATAACTTCTACATACAGCATATGTATAAGTTGACACTAGTCTTGGTTTTCTAGGGGTGTTGGAGGAATATCTCTGGTGTGGGGGTTAGCCAGAAAAAACTAGGTTTTCTATGGGTGTGGGAGGAATGTATCTGGCAGTCGGGGACTTAGGCGACAAAACTCTTGGTTCGGGAGGACGGGGGGAGGGGAAAGGGGGAGAAGGGGGGGCGGGGGAGGGGGGACGAGGAGATAGTCTCAGACGAAAAAATCTGTGCTATCTGAATTCGCAGACGAAATTCTACATCTTGTCTGAACTTTCAGACGAAATCTTATGGCTTGTCTGGACGATCCAACAAATTAATTTAGCCAGTAAAAAAATCAGATAAATGAAAAAGCAAGTCTGCTTTTCAGACGATCAAATCGATTTGGTCTAATATCTGAGACCCTGAGCCCGGCGCTTACAGCGGGGAAAGGCAGAAACACGCCCGTTTGGTGCCTTCTCTTCAATCACAGCCTGCTTGGGAATAACGAGCCCTCATTGTGGCAGCTACGCATTCAATGAGTAGAATAAATGAAAAGACTACCAGTAAAGGTTGGCGAATAATGAAATAGTCCTATATTGCAGTACAGACAAATGGTTTAGAATCAATTAGATTTTGTTTTTTGTTTTTTCATGGTGAATTCAAATGATTTCTGTTCTGCAAATTGGCTCCTTTTTATAGAATGTTTCTGTAAGCCTTTGTTGATCTTATTGCTATAGTGTGTTTTAAATTGACCCAGCTTTAAAGCCCCCGTCTCATAATTCTAGGATCCGACCAAGTGTAAAATGCTTGGTACCCAGTTACGCTGGCGAATATGAAGAGACAGGCAAGGAAGTGCCTCGGACAGTGTGTTTCTTGCTGGGGGGCGAGACCAATTGTAAAACCAGCAGTGAAATATGAGAATGAGCAAGTTCACGGAAGAATGGGGACGTTGGACCGTTCGATCTTCTAGAAGTTCAGATCCGACAGTTCAGCGAGTGTATAACTAAATCTACCGCTGTAAACGAAGTGGAATTTGGCTGTGCAGGAAAATTGGTTTCTGCACCGTCCGATGTAAAACGAACCTCCAGACTGATGTGCAAAACCTATCGCGAGCCACCCTTCCCCAAACCTGTTTTTGGTTCGGGTGTTTTACCGAAACAAAATGGTCTCGCCACTTGCGTTTCGTTTTCGTCATTTTTTTTTACCTCGCCTACCAATCAGAGTTTGCCTGCTCCAACCAAGTGTAAAACTCTAGTAATTATGAGACGGGGGCTTTAAGGAGTACAGTAGAATGTGGCTGTGCAGGTTTCGCTCCCACCTCATGGTGCTTCTGCTGCCACTCCACCTGTCCTCTGACCTGTCGCTCTCGCGACGCCCCCTTTTCACCAGAAAGCGCATCATGTCCCTCCCGCGACTCACGGAACCTCAAGTGGCGCACGCTTGCACGTCGCCTTTCGCACGTCGTCGCACTTAAAACGCTGTTCACCATGCGGCCCCGCCACCTCAATTTCGCCACTGCGGGTGCTCCGTCGCAACCCTCGGGATCGTCGCAGGAGTCGCAACAGGCGGCGCTGCAGTCGAGACAGGATCACCAGCAGTCGCAGTCGTCACAGAGGTCGCAAGAGTCGCATCCGGGGCAGTATCGCGTGCAAGCAGTCACGCGAGAAGGTCAAGCGGTCCACGCCAGCGCGGGCTGCGCGAATGGCGGGGCTGAAGATGCGCGGAGCGGCGGATGGGAAAGCGCGCGGAGCGACGGATTTGACGTTACGCGGAGCAGGCAGAATGTGACGGTCGAGGCACCAGCGGCAGCAGGCGGCGGTAGCGAGGCGCAGCAACGGCACGCTCAGCAGCAGCAGCAGCAGCAGCAGCAGCAGATACAACAGATACAGCAAGCGCAATCATTATCAGCGGCAGCGGGACTGCTGCAGGGTCGGAGCATGCAGGGAACGGCGCAACCACTCCAACACTTGCCCATGCCCATGCCTACACCTGCAACCCTGCCTGCACCCCTGCCTGCACCCCTGCCTGCACCCATGCCTGCACTCGGGCCGGCAGGCATTCCGGCACCTGCAGGAGCCGCCATGCCACTGCTTCTCACACCGCCACCACCACCAGAAGGGGCATTAGCAGTAGCAGCAGCGGAAAGGTCAGCAGCAGCAGCAGCAGCAGCATCAGCATCTGCACCAGGAAACCCATCAGCTCCATCCGCTCCATCAGCTCCATCCGCTCCATCCGCTCCATCCGCTCCATCCGCTCCATCCGCAGCAGCAGAGCAATCGCCAGCGGCAGCAGCAGCGCAGTCGCCAGTGCTGGGGGTACCCCCCCCGCCGTCCCTGCCCCTGCCCGCGGGCATGGCCATGGGCGTGCCCGTGCCCGTGGCTGTGCCCGTGCCGCTGCAACCCCCCCTGCCGTCCGCCATGCCCCTGCAGCCGTCCTCCTCGCCCTTCACCAGGTATCGCCCTTCACCAGGTATCGCCGCCTCCGTGCCTCCCAAAGCATCCGACCTGGCAATGCCCTGACCTGACCTGAGAATGCACGTGTGATCGCCATGTCGCCGTGCTCCACGGCGCCTTGCTGTCTTGCACAATCACGTGTGGTGTGGACCGTGGTGCTGTGTGCATTGCCATCCAGCCGCGCCTTGTTATTCCGTGCCTCTCTACGTCACACAGTTCACCCCTTGTCTTGTCTGCGCCTCTCCTTCTCGTTTTGCTCACACCATCCCCCCTTCACAGCAGGAAGGCACGCACAGACAAGAAGGACGCAGCAGCAGCAGCAGCGGTGCTGGCAGCAGCGGCGGCGGCGGCGGCGAGGGAGGCTGCAGCGGCGGGGGGCACGCCGCCCAGGAAGCGGTCGTGCAACTGCAAGAACTCGCGCTGCCTCAAGCTGTACGCCGCTGCCCCTGCCACCTACCTACTCCCACATTCTCGTGCCATTTCTTTGTAGTGGTTGGGGAATGGTGGGGAGGAAGGGGGGGGGTGGGGGACGAGAGAGTGAGATGCTTTTTTTCTTTCTCCAATGACAATGCTGCAGTAAGCTCTTATATATTCTCCTGGTAGCCGTGCTCGTAGTAGTGATTTCTTTTCCGTGGCTCAATCAAATCTTGAACTCTTCTCTATTCCCTCCTCCACATCCTCACTCCTTCCTCTCCCTCTCCCCCCACCCCCCCAGGTACTGCGAGTGCTTTGCGGCGGGGCTGTACTGCGAGGGGTGCAACTGCCTCAACTGCTGCAACACGCCATTTAACGAGGCGCAGCGGCAGGAGGCGGTGCTGGCCGTGCTGGACCGCAACCCCAACGCCTTCCGCCCCAAGATCGCCCCCCACAGCCCCTCCCACGCCCCGCCCTCCGTGCGCCCTCTCTCCCCCTGCCTCTCGCCCCCTCTGTTGCCCATGCGCTCCCTCACTGGAGCTGTCTTTACTATCAGAGGTGTGCACCCACACTAGGTGCACCCACACTAGGTGCACCCACACTAGGTGCACCCACACTAGGTGCACCCACACTAGGTGCACCCACACTAGGTGCACCCACACTAGGTGCACCCACACTAGGTGCACCCACACTAGGTGCACCCACACTAGGTGCACCCACACTAGGTGCACCCACACTAGGTGCACCCACACTAGGTGCACCCACACTAGGTGCACCCACACTAGGTGCACCCACACTAGGTGCTCCCGGCACTAGGTGCACCCAGACTAGGTGCACCCAGACTAGGTGCACCCACACTAGGTGCACCCAGACTAGGTGCACCCCCACTAGGTTCACCCACACTAGGTGCACCCACACTGGGTGCACCCGCACTGGATGCACTCGCACTGGGTGCACCCGCACAACCCGTACAACCCTTTCTCTTTGACCAGCCTATCCCCCCTGTGACGTGTGTGCACAACCTCACCTCCCATCCATCCCCAACCGCTCTCGCCCACCGCTCCCATAACAAGCACACACCCTCATCTCTCCCCCCCCATCTCCCCACCACACCACCCTCCCTCATCTCCCCCCCCCAGGGCGAGGCGTCGCATGTGCACACGCCGGTGGCGAGGCGGCACCGCGCGGGGTGCCACTGCCGCAAGAGCGGGTGCCTGAAGAAGTACTGCGAGTGCTTCCAGGCCAACGTGCTGTGCGGCGCCAACTGCAAGTGCCAGGACTGCAAGAACTTCGACGGCAGCGACGAGCGCCGCGCTGTCGTGGCGGGGCTGGCTGCCGCCGCTGCTGCTGCTGCCGTCACCCCGATCAAGTTTGAGGTGAGAGGCGTGAGGCGGGGTGGATTGGAGCTTCAGGGCATCGCGTGGGCTGTCCTCTCCTCTGCCAGAGTGAAGTGCGAGGTGAAGCGACCGGAGAGCATGAGGTGCTTGGCAGTAAGTTCAGCAACAGTAGGATCGTGAAAAGAAAAACTGGTATTCTTGTAGACTGTTGAATTGCTGCAAGTACAATCAAGGGGTTAATGTTGGTTACTCTCCAGAATTCTCTATTCTCTGTGCTTACGTATCTTCCCATCTCCATTCACCTTCCCACTACCCGCTGTGGTCTTACTCTAATCAGCGTCGCTTTCTTGCCTTGTGTGCTGCTCCCTCCCTCCCCCTTCCCGTCCTCCTCAGCTCTCCGCCTACCAGCGCTTGGTCACCCCCACCAAGGCGCCCGCCATCACGCCGCCGCCATCTGCACGCCCTACACAGCACTCCCACATGTCCCCGCACGGTCAAGCGCACGCACGCACACCCCCTCACTCACTTCCTCACTCACACTCCTACCCTCCCTTCCACCCCCGCCACTCCCCTGCCCCCGTCGCTCCCAACGCCGCTGCCGGGGAAGGGAGGGGGACGGGCGGGGGGGCATACGGGCCGGCAATGGTTGCGCATGGAATGGGGGGTGGCGAGGGGAGGGCTGGCAGTGCGCTCGGCAGCGGCGCGTCCATGCTGCCACCAGCTGCTTGCAGGTGCTCACAGTCCGATGGTGGGGGGGAGAGAGATGGGCGGGGGGAGAGATGGGCGGGGGAAGAGAGTTGGCCGGGAGGAGAGATGGGCGGGGGGCGAGAGTGGGCGGTGGGAGACCTGACAACGAGTAGACTGTATTCGAATTCGGACGAATATCAAATACAAATCGAGTCTACGTGGCTGCTCAAACTCGCCAAAACTCGATTTCCGATATTCAACTCGGATTCGTATTCGCCCAGCCATAACTCGAGTACTCGTTTTAGTACTCAAGTTTGGACATACCTGGCTCCTACTAGCATTTCATTGCCTAGCATCAAAGGTCCTGATGCTTTCGTTGCTACGCAATGCTGCTAAAAAGCTTCACTTGCCACTTGTACAACCCCTCCAATTTCTTGTGCAAACCTGCAAGCACGGCAACACCCAAAAAACCGACGACGAACCCCAAGGGTAACTTCACAAACCTTGTAAATGCTCATATGCCCAGAGTGCATTCTTTCAGAAACTGAGAACTTGATTGATTGAAATGAGCAAGAGCATACATCCTTAAGTACCGAGCATCGGAGAGGATGGGAAGGGATAAGGGAGAATCGGAGGGAATCCCAAGGGAATCCTCCCAAATCGTGGGGATTTGGGATGGATTGGGTTGGGATAGGTTGGGGATGAAAACATAGCTACACCCAACCTAACAAATATGAGTATCCCTAAAACCAAGAAAGTGTCAACACACAAAATTGTGCCAACCGAATTGCAGCCTATCTCTAACACACCCCCTAGGCTGCAACGTCGGAAGCCGTAGGGACGCCAAGTCCCATGGTACGGAGGAGACGATAGTGATCACGGCGTCCAAGAGCCTTCGTAAACAAGTCGGCGAGGTTGCAGTCAGAGGAAATATGCTTGACGCACAACTGCCCTCGCTGGACGAGCTCGCGCATGAAGAAGTGTCTCAATTCGATGTGCTTGGTTCGTTGGTGGAAGACAGGATCTTTGGTGAGGTGGATAGTGCTCTCGTTATCACACCACAGAGTCGGGGTCTGCTGAGGATACCCGAGCTCAGCCATGAGGTAGGTAAGCCATCGAGCTTCTTGGGCTGCCATGGTGCCTGCGTATAACTCAGCTTCGCAAGATGACAATGAGACGGATGATGAGCGTGTAGATCGCCAGCTGATGACACCACTGCCAAGGGTGAAGCAATAGCCTTGGGAAGAGCGGCGGTCAGCTTGATCATCAGCCCATGAGGAGTCGCTGTATCCCTCGAGGTGAGGAGGGGTCGTGCCACCGAGAGTGAGGACGTAGTCCTTGGTGGCTTGGAGGTAGCGAAGGACGCGCTTAGCAGCCGACCAGTGGCGATTGGTGTATCGACCGGCAGCAACGTAACGCGAGAGCACACTGATGGGGTAGGCGAGGTCGGGCCTTGTGCACATCATCGCATACATGAGTGATCCGACGAGCTCGGGGTATGCCTCATCACAAGGCTCAGGCGATGGAACTGATGGAGTGGTCAGATCATGCTGCAAGGGAAGGGGAGTGGCCACTGGCTTGGCGTTGTCCATGGCAAAACGCTTGAGGACGTTGTTCACATAGAACTCTTGAGAGAGAGTGATGGTTCGAGCTTCGCGATCCCGCGAGATTTCCATCCCAAGGTAGTTCTTGAGTTCACTGAGGTCCTTCATGGCGAGAGCGTCCCCAAGAGCTTGCTTAACAGCTGCCAGCTGATCGGAGTCCTTGGAGACGAGAATCATGTCGTCAACGTAGACAAGGATGAAGAACGGGTTGTCGTTCTTGCGAATGAAGAGACTCGGATCGGCTGAGGAGGGGTGGAAGTCGAGTGACTCGAGGGTTGCCTTCAGCTTCTTGTGCCATTCCCGAGGAGCCTGCTTCAACCCGTAGACTGGTCGATTCAGCTTCCAGACCGTGCCGGGTGGAAAGGGTAAGGGAAATCCTTGAGGACGTTCCATGTAGATGTCCTCGGGGAGATCCCCTTGGAGAAATGCAGCAGAGACGTCCATGGAGTGAACGTCAAAGTTGCATCGAGCAGCGATGTCCAGCAGGGTCCGAAGTGTGGGCAGTTTGGCTGTCGGAGAGAATGTGTCGAAGAAGTCCAGGCCCTTCTTCTGCGTGAAGCCTTTTGCACAGTATCGCGCCTTGAAGACTGGGAGTTCGCCAGGCAGTTGCTTGACGCGAAAAACCCATTTGCCACGGACAATGTTAACTCCTCGCGGAGGGGAGACGTCCGTGAAAGAGTTGTTGCGAATGAATGCTTCACACTCCGCGATCATGGCTGCGAGCCACTGGGGGGAGTGTGGTCCAGAGATGGCTTCATCATATGAGTTCGGGGTCGGGATGGATGGATTTTCCGAGAAGTTAAGAGTTGGAGCGTCGGCAAGGTCGGGGAAGAGATGGCAGAGCTGACGGATGGCAGCATTGATCTCAATCAGCTCCTCATGCCTATCCTCCAAGAGGCCAGGCATGGATGCACCCCCGGCAGGAGGAGGCGGATTGAGGGAGATGCGAACAGAGAGGGCGAGAGGCGGAGCGGGACCATGAGAGCGGGTGCGGTGAGCAATAGGGACAGGAGAGGAGGGAGGTGGCGGGGGAGCAGGTGGGACATCGACATAAGAGCGTCCGTGGCGACGGCGACGATAGGTGATGGGCGAGTCGGGAGGAGAGGTGGAGGTTGGAGGCGGAAGCGGAGGTGAAGGCGGGGAGGGAGGCGCGGGGGCAGGGGGAGCCACAGAAGGAGAGGGAGGTGGAGGGGCAGCTGCAGGAGCGGGTGCAGGGGGAAGTGCAGGCGCGGGCGGAGGTGAACGGGCAACTGAGCCAGTGGGCGAAGAGGGGTGAGAGAGAGTGGAAGGAGATGGGGAAGGTGAGAGTGAGGGGGCCGCAGGAGCGGCAGAGGGAGGAGGTGGGGTGGGTGAAGTATCGAAATCAGCCCACACAAGCGAAGGTGGAGCGGTGGGGGGTGGTGAAGAGAGGTAAAAAGGGCGACTCTCGTCAAAGGCGACATCGCGGCTACGAATGAGCTGATTGGTGGAGAGATTGAGGAAAAGGTAATCGGGAGAGTCCAGGTTGTGGCCGAGGTAGACACAGGGTTGAGCTTTGGGTGCAAATTTGCCGCCGTGGGTGCGACGTTCCTGAGGGTTGAGGAGGACATAAGCTGTACACCCCCATACGCGGAGAGGACGTGCACTGGGCTTGGTGCCGGTCCACAGTTCAGCGGGAGTGATGGCAGGCCGAAGAGGGTGAGGGTGAAGGTTGTACAGCAGCGTGGCATGAAGGAGGGCGTAACCCCAAAGGGAAGGTGGTGCACCAGCGTGAGTGAGAAGACAGCGAGCGATTTGCACGAGAGTGCGATTGCGACTTTCGGCAATGCCATTCTGCTGCGGACTGTGGGGAAGGGTGAAGGTCTGGCGAATGCCTTGGGAGGCACAGAACGCTTGAAGGGAATGGTTTCGAAATTCGCCACCGCCATCGGAATGGAGGCACTTGACTGAAGTGCGGAAATGATTTTGGGCTTGTCGAAGCCATGCGATGACGACATCTGGAACAGCTGCTTTGGAGGAGAGGAGGTGGACGGAGGCATAGCGAGAGTGATCGTCAACGAGCACTAGGAAGTAAGAGTGCCCGCCACGAGAGCGGACTGGAGCTGGGCCCCAGACGTCCATGTGGACGAGGTCAAGCGGGGCGGCTGCAGCAGAGGGCGAGGAAGGGTGAGGCAACTGGCATAGTTTGCTTTGCGCGCAGTCCAAGCATGGAGGAGCGGGAGAAGTGGAGGGTGGAGGAAGTGTGTTGGGCAGGTGAAGAAGCAACTTCTTAGACGCAAGCTCGGAGAGCATGCGGAAGTTGGGATGCCCAAGACGATGGTGGTAAAGAATGGTTGGATCGGTGAGCTGACGGCAGGAGCATGATGATGTGGTGGAGGTAGAGTGTGCTTCTGTGGAAGATGGAGGTACTTGGAGTGTGTAGAGGTTGTTGGCGGTCAGTGTGAAGCGTGCAAGTAGGGCATTGGTGGTGGGCTGAAGGAGATCACAGTGATTGGAATGAGCTGGGAAGATAGTGGTTACCCCTGCTCGTTGAATCTCATGTTGTGCAAGTAAATTGTGCCGAAGAGTGGGCACGCATATGCCAGTGACTGTGCCAGATGGGAAGGCTGGGCATGGAAGAGTGGAGGAACCATGGGCGACAGTTGTGAAGCTGGAGTCAGCGCCCAGAAGAGGAATGGGTGCTTGGTATGGTTTGAAAGACTCTTTGTCTCGGAGGACTGTGTGGGTTGCGCCACTGTCCAGGACGAATTCAAGCGGTTTAGATGGTGTTTGTGGAGACGTCGAGTACTGGGAACTGGTTTCATTGATCATGGGAAGGCCAGGGAACAACAGGTTGAGACGAACATCAGGACTAGGGGCATGAACGGCTGAGTCCTGACTATCCTGTGCCTCAACCTGGTTGAGCTGGCGCATGCGAAGCCAGTTGGGCGGCTTGGAGTTGATACCATTCTTGGCGAACCAGTCATCGTCCTTCTTTTTGAAACAGGTGGCGAGCGGGTGATTGGTGCCGCCGCACACCTGACCCGCACGGGGTCCCATTTTGATGACGTAAGGACAGGGTGGGTAGCGGTTACGAGTGGGTGGCGGATTGGGACGCGATGCTGGAGCCGGGACAGGAGTGCGAAGCGCATTTGCACGAGCCTGCGCAGTGTTGTTTTTTTCAGCAGAGAGAAGTGCGGAAGAGACTTTGGCAAAGGTTAGCTCTTCTGGCGGGAGATGGAGAAGCATGGAGCGGGTGACATTGTAAGAGGGGGTCAGCCCAACAAGCAGAGCTGCTGCAGGGGCTTGCTCTGGGAAGACAATGCCGAGTTGCTTCAGCTCCTGATGAATCCCTTGAATTTCAGCGACGTAATCTGCCATTCCAGGGCACTCCTCCAGACGCACTTGAAACATGCGGGGGATGAGGATCGCCACCCCCACAGCGGTTTTGTTGAGGAAGCGGTCGTTGAGGTACTCCCAGATGGCGTGCGCGGAGGGGTAGTTATGGTAAGTTTTGACGAGCTCGGAAGGGGTAGTGCCGACGAAGACGCCAATGATAGCGGCGTCGGCTTGCTCCCACACGCTGTAAGATTCCTCATACTTGGACATGGATTCCTCATGGGTTTTTAACTCTTCCCCTGTGGCTGTGGCCGAGAGCTTCTTGGGAAGGATCGGCATCTTTCCTTTGCCGCGATTGAGGAGGACATCCTTGAGGCAAATCCCCTCAATTTTGCGGCTTAGGAGATGCTTATCAACCCCATAGCTCCACTCCTTGAAGTTCGGGCTCGAGCCATTTGGGTCGAGGCGCAAGGGAGTGATCGGGTTTGAGAGAGACGCGGAAGGATACGCCATGATGCTCCAAGGACCCTTTCTCCGCGCGTAGCGCAGCTCTTAAGTCGCCGATAGGCAAAAAACAGGGTTTCCCTTTGCGGATTTTCAACACTCGGAGAAGAGGAATAGCCGATAAAGAGGGAAATCTGAACGCCAAAAATCTATGGAAACCCGCGATGTGCTGCTGCAATCCCGCTGCTCCGCGACCCCCCCTTTTCCGCTTCGCCGCTGCCCCCTTTCCGCTTCGCCGCTGCACCCCCCCGCTGTTGCAAGGGCGACGGGCGACAGCCCGTCCAGCTTCGACGAGCAGATGCGGGGCGACGGGCTCAGCCCGATCAGGTGCGACGAGCAGATGCAGGGCGACGGGCTCAGCCCGATCAGGTGCGACGAGCAGATGCGGGGCGACGGGCTCAGCCCGATCAGGTGCGACGAGCAGATGCGGGGCGACGGGCTCAGCCCGATCAGGTACGACGAGCAGATGCGGGGCGACGGGCTCAGCCCGATCAGGTGTGACGAGCAGATGCGGGGCGACGGGCTTCAGCCCGAAAAGAAGCGCCGCGCTGAGTTGAGGCGACTAGAAAAGCTTTGCGTCGTAAGACGCAAATGCTAGGCTCCAACGGAGCGAGAGGATCAAGAGCCGCTTAGGCGGAAACGAGCTCTGATACCATTTCAGAAACTGAGAACTTGATTGATTGAAATGAGCAAGAGCATACATCCTTAAGTACCGAGCATCGGAGAGGATGGGAAGGGATAAGGGAGAATCGGAGGGAATCCCAAGGGAATCCTCCCAAATCGTGGGGATTTGGGATGGATTGGGTTGGGATAGGTTGGGGATGAAAACATAGCTACACCCAACCTAACAAATATGAGTATCCCTAAAACCAAGAAAGTGTCAACACACAAAATTGTGCCAACCGAATTGCAGCCTATCTCTAACACATTCGTATTCGAATTCCAAGCAAAACTCGAACAAATAATTTGTATCGAGATATTGGACAACTATTCGAATGTGGAACTCGAACTCGAATTCGTTTTCGGTTCTTCAGGTCACGGGGAGAGAGAGGGGCGGGGGGAGAAAGAGGGGCGGGGGGAGAGAGAGGGGCGGGGGGAGAAAGGGGGGCGGGGGGAGAGACATGGGGTGGGGGAGAGAGATGGGGGGGGGGGGAGAGATGGGGGGGGGGGGAGAGATGGGCGGGGGGAGAGAGATGGGCGGGGGGAGAGAGATGGGCGGGGGGAGAGAGATGGGCGGGTGGAGAGAGATGGGCGGGTGGAGAGAGATGGCCGGGGGGAGAGAGTTGGACGGGGGGAGAGAGATGGGCGGGGGGAGAGAGATGGGGGGGGGAGGAGAGGGATGGGCGGGGGGAGAGAGATGGGCGGGGGGAGAAAGATGGGCGGGGGGAGAAAGATGGGCGGGGGGAGAGAGATGGGGGGGGGGAGAGAGATGGGGGGGGGAGAGAGATGGGGGGGGGGAGAGAGATGGGTGGGGGGAGAGAGATGGGGGGGGGGAGAGAGATGGGCGGAGGGAGAGAGATGGGCTGGTGGAGAGAGATGGGCGGGTGGAGAGAGATGGCCGGGGGGAGAGAGTTGGACGGGGGGAGAGAGATGGGCGGGGGGAGAGAGATGGGGGGGGGGAGAGAGATGGGGGGGGGAAGAGAGATGGGCGGGGGGAGAGAGATGGGCGGGGGGAGAGAGATGGGCGGGGGGAGAACGGCTACTTCTCTGCAATCCCATAGGTTGTCGATCAAATCTATGAGATGAAGTGTCTCATGGATGGAGAACATGTCTTCACGAAGCTCCTTGTTTTTCCTGGGTGAAGATCCCGTCGTGTTGATGTCGATCCATTTTTAACGAAGATGACTTCGTCAGAATAAATCGATCGTTATCGACATTAGTTAGAAGATGCGTCGATTGTGCAGTCGCTGGTCACGAATGTTGTCTCCAGGATGATGATTTCCCATAAGTGTAGTCTCTGCTGCATTCGTGCCGTCGATTACGCACCGATCCGACGATCCACGTTCTCCTGTCAGTTTTCTGCTTGCAACTATTACCAAGTAGGTAATGTAATGGCAGATTTCTGACTCTGCAGCTGATTTTGCGCCCCAAATTCGTGACCAAATGGAGGAATCCGAATTTGGTTGTCCAAATGTTGTCAGCGGTGTCGAAGGCGGCTCATTTCTGGTTTTGCGCGTCATTCTCTCTTTGTGCAGAAGTCGCGCTCCATCTTGTCCGTTGAAACACAAGTCGATCCGACGGTCCAAACACCAAGCGATCTGAGGAGACTCCTGAGTCGCGTTCAGCAGCTTTCGGTGCATGGGTTGACTCGTTTCCTGCAGCAATTCTCGGTCGTCGGTGTCGGCTGTCGAACGATCGGACGCTCCGAAGAACTTCGCGGCTTGCGAGGTCCCGTTCCCATTCGCGATGAGCGAAGAACTCGTCAGAAGGTTTCGTTTTCGCTTCGGTCGATCTGAAGCGTCGGTCCTCCATCGGACGGATGTCGTCGGTCGAAGCTCCGCAGATTTCCGCGCAACTCCAAGTGTTGTGGCGAACTGCGACCTTCTCCGAATGTCGCAGGGGAGGTTCCGCCAGAAGTGACGCGTTCGCGAGGTCGAAGCCGTTTGCCCCCGCGAAAAATCGGCTCCGTCGATGCAGTCCATCGAACGGTTGGCGAGGCATCTCGCCTTCGACGGGGACCCCAGGTGCAACTGCGCAAGGTTAGTCGAAACTTAAACGAAAGTGCATTGTACTTACAGGAATTGAAGTTTCGACTCCATCCTCGGCGTGCTCCTGGGGGCCCAGCGGTTAAGCGTTGAGCTGAAACCTTGGCTCTGATTACCAAGTGTCACTGGATCGAATGCGTCGAGGAAATGTTTGCTCAATGTTGCCCTATCAATCAGTACAAGGTGCTTTTATACTTCGAGAGTACATCAGGTAACCAAGTTTATCATATCCAAAGGAAATAGACCCTTCTAGAAATAGAATCACCATGCGTATAGCCACGCGAGGCTATTGGCTATAAATGATTACTGCAGGATTACGCTAGATATAGCGCGCCAGTACATCCCGAGCCTAGTCGGTGATATAATTATAATAACAGGATAAACCAAAGGATAATGGAAAATGAGGAATAGGAAACCAAATGAGATGAGATAAAGACCCAATGAATCAGGATAAAAAGAGGAATTAAATAGAAACGAAATATGGAAAGGGGAAATTGGTGTAACGGAGTCGTACTCTCACATGCGCTGCTGCACGGCGGGGGTGGTGCTGCAGAAGGAGGGGCGGAGGGGGTGCTGTCAAATGGTATCTAGATGGAGGGAGGGTGAGGGGACTTAGGTCGGGAGGTGGGGGCAGGGATGGGAGGACAAAAAATGGGATCCATGGACCGTGTATGCGGGCGATGTCGAAGAACAAGAGGAGGTTGATCCTGGGCAGGAGCGGGGCCAGGGGCAGGAGCGGCAGGATAGGTGGCGGCTGGGGCGGGATCAGAGGCGGAGGTGGAAGCGGGAGTAGGGGCAGGAGGAGGGGTGGAAGCGGAGGAGGGGGAGGGGGAGGGGGGGATTACCAAATCAGAGGCGTCGTCAGATTGACCAGAGGACGGGGGAAGTGGGGGAGGGGGAGGTGGAGGGACAAGGGGGGGAGGGGGGAGAAGAGGCAGGGAGATCGTGTCGGACACAGTGAGAGGGCGAGGGGTGACGGTAAGAGGGTCACTTGTGGGGGGGGAAGAGTAGTACGGGGTGGATTCGTCGAAGACGACGTCCCGACTACGTATGAGACGACCTGAGGGGGGATGGAGGAAAAAGTAATCAGGGGAAGAAGGGTTGTGCCCAAGGAAGATGCAGGGAAGGGCCTTGGAGGCAAGCTTCCCTGCTGTGCGAGAGCGGTCGGCGGGGTGTATGAGGACATGAGCCTTTGAGCCCCAGACGCGAAGGGGAGAAATATCGGGCTTGGAGGACGTCCAAAGCTCGGTAGGGGTAGTGGAAGGACGGAGGGGGTGGGGGTAGAGGTTAGTTAGGAGGGTCGCATAGAGGAGGGCATAGCCCCAAAGAGAGGGCGGGCAGGAGGCATGGACTAGGAGACACCGAGCAGTTTTAGTGATCTCTCGAATCCGAGCCTCGGCCAGACCATTCTGCTCTGGGGAGTGCGGAAGGGTATGGGTATGGCGAATGCCATGGGAAATGCAGTATGAGGAAAACTGCTGGTTTAGGAATTCGCCGCCTCCATCGGAGTGGAAGCGACGAACGGGGCGTTTAAAGTGTGTACGGGCCTGCTCTGCCCAAGCGATGATCGCAGCCGGAGCCTCGGCCTTCGTTCGAAGGAGAGAGACCGAGGTATACTGGGAGTGATCGTCGACGAGGACAAGAAGGTAGTGCTGACCCTGGCGGGTAGGGGAGGGGTTGGGTCCCCAGAGATCCATATGGACAATGTCCAGGAGCTCAAGGGCATATGAGGGGTGGCTTTTATGAGGGAGTTGTTTCAGCTTAGCCTGAACACAAATGATGCAGGGAGGGGCAGGAGAGGGAGGGAGTGGGGGAACGGTGAGTGGAAGGCCTTTGAGAAGGCCAGTGGCAACAGTGCGTTGGAGGGTGGCAAAATTGGGATGCCCAAGGCGGTGGTGGAGGAGTAGGGCGGGATGGGAAAGATCTCGGCAGTGGCATTGGGATGGGGGGGGTGCTGGAGGAGAGGAGGGACTGGTGGGTGGGGGTTGAAGAGGAAAAAGTGTAGGGGGACCGAAGGGGGTAAGAGAGGCAGCTTGACACAGGGCGGGACGAGGAGTGCGAAGGGTGTACATACGAGAGGTAGGACATAAGGGGACACAGGTGATGAATCGACCAGAGGTGGAGTGATACAAGTCACAGTGGGAAGCGTGGCCGGGGTAGATCGTAGTCACCCCGGCACATTGGAGGGCACCTTGGGAGACAAGGTTAGTACGAAGTGAGGGGATGTGAAAACCTGTGAAGGAGCCAGAGGGAAAAAGGGGACAGGGGAGGGTGGAGGTGTGAGTGGTGGTGATGGAGAAACTGGAATCTGCCCCAAGGATGGTGGAGGGGGAGGTGAGGGGAGCAAGATGACCGGCGTCACGGAGGACCGTGGCGCTTGCTCCACTGTCAATTACGAACTCAAGGGGAGGGGAGGAGTGGGTCCGGGAATACTGGAAAGAAGCTTCATTAATAGATTCGGGATACAGAATAGTGGGATCGGGCTGAGTAACATGACCTAAGAAACTAGCAGAGGGGAAGGGAGTGAAACCGGGAGGACCAGAGGGAGTCTGGGCAGTTGTGGCCGGCATAGCACTCGAAGCGGAGGATTGCTGAGATGGGGGAGGAGGAGTCGGCTGCTGCTGCTGCTGTTGCGGCTGTTGCTGCTGCTGCTGCTGCTGCTGGTACTGCTGTTGGTACTGCTGCTGGTACTGCTGCTGAAACGGCTGTTGCTGCTGGGGGTACTGCTGCTGCTGCTGGGTGTACTGCTGCTGCTGCTGTGGAGGGAGAAGGGATTGAACCTGCTGGAGGACTTGGGGGCGGCGAAGTCTTTGTCGGCGAAGAGTGTAGTCGGCGAAGTCTTTGTCGTACTTAGTGCGGAGGCGAGCCCAGCGGTCAGGATCAGTGTTGTACTCGGGGTGTGTGGGCTTGATGGGCTCAGGTCAGAGGGGGGATCAGGGGGGGAGGGGGGCTTTCCTGCCTCAGTGTCCTCGAGGATGTCGAGGAGGCAGAAGTCGTTGATGATTGTGGAGCCGAGTTCCAGTTGATAGGAACCACGCCATCGGCGAGTTCGAGTGCATCGATGGTGCTGATGTCAACCGCAAGCGAGTCCGTTGCCATGGCGGGTGGGAATCAGCTACCTGCAGCCAACTACTAGCGACCAGGGACTGGCTTCCAGCGAAATGGGGGGAGGGGGAGGAGGAGAGAGGAAGGAGAAAAAGGACGGGTGCGCGGAGCGCAGCTCTTAAGTCGCCGCAGGCTTGGAATCCTTCCACGAAAGGGTCGTCGAGCGGCACAGATGGCGAGATTGCGTCGCGTGCTAATGCGTGATGCGCGCGACGAGTGGTGACGACGGGAGGGTCGCGAAATGCGGCGACGAGCAACCGCGAAATGCAGTGACGGAAAGGACGATAAATGCAGCGACGAGAGGGCCGCGAAATGTGGCGACGAAAGGGCCGCGAAATGCGGCGACGGGAGGGCCGCGAAGTGCCGCGACGAGCGGCCGCGACAAGCGGCGACGGGAGAGCCGCGAAATGCGGGGACGGGAGAGCCGCGAAATGCAGCGACGAACGGTCGCGACGAGCGACAACGGGAGAGCCGCGAAATGCGGAGACGAACGGTCGCGACGAGCGACGACGGGAGAGCCGCGAAATGCGGCAGCGGCGCGGAAATGCGCGCGGAGAGGGCACGGGGTGCGCTAGGGGGGGGCAGCGCGGAATGCACGGGAGCAAGGCGCAAAGTGCGCGGAGGGAGGGCGTGGGAAGGAACACACTTTCAGGATCGTTCTAGGAGGTGGCGTGAGCCATAGGCTTTGAATACCATGTGAGAAGAGAAGTTGATGATGTTATTGAGGAAATGAGGGTATACATAGGTGTGAGGGTAAGAAAAGGGGGGGGGGGGGTTTGGTTGGGACCTTGGCCAAGATTATTGGTCCCCACCAATAATGGAGTTGGGAATTATTGGGGGGTCCAATAATCCCAGCCAAGATTATTGGAGGGTCCAATGATCTTGGTAGGATTATTGGGGCCTCCAATAATTGGGAGGTCAAGCCCATGGGGGGGGGGCCAATAATGGCCAAGCTTGGAACCCAAACAAGGTGGGAAGCCAACCCCCAACCTAGGGTTACTACACCCAAGTAGAGATAGGTTGCTAACAATGACCTAAGCCTTATAAACGATGTAGGCTACTATAGAGTAGGGGAATATTCTAACAAGATGGGAGGGGGGAGAGAGTTGGGCAGGGGGAGAGAGATGGGCGGGGGGAGAGAGATGGGCGGGGGGAGAGAGATGGGCGGGGGGAGAGAGATGGGCAGAGGGAGAGAGATGGGCGGGTGGAGAGAGATGGGCGGGTGGAGAGAGATGGCTGAGGGAAGAGAGATGGCCGGGGGGAGAGAGTTGCGCAGGGGGAGAGAGATGGGGGGGGGAGAGAGATGGGCGGGGGGGAGAGAGATGGGGGGGGGAGAGAGATGGGCGGAGGGAGAGAGATGGGCGGAGGGAGAGAGATGCGCGGGTGGAGAGAGATGGGCGGGTGGAGAGAGATGGGCGGGTGGAGAGAGATGGCCGGGGGGAGAGAGTTGGACGGGGGGAGAGAGATGGGCGGGGGGAGAGAGATGGGGGGGGAGAGAGAGATGGGCGGGGGGATAGAGATGGGCGGGGGAGAGAGATGGGCGGGTGGAGAGAGATGGGCGGGTGGAGAGAGATGGCCAGGGGGAGAGAGTTGGACGGGGGGAGAGAGATGGGCGGGGGAGAGAGATGGGGGGGGGGGAGAGAGATGGGCGGGGGGAGAGAGATGTGGGGGGGGAGAGAGATGGGCGGGGGGAGACAGATGGGCGGGGGAGAGAGATGGGCGGAGGGAGAGAGATGGGCGGGTGGAGAGAGATGGGCGGGTGGAGAGAGATGGCTGAGGGGAGAGAGATGGCCGGGGGGAGAGAGTTGCGCGGGGGTAGAGAGATGGGGGGGGGAGAGAGATGGGCGGGGGGAGAGAGATGGGGGGGGGGAGAGAGATGGGCGGGGGGAGACAGATGGGCGGGGGAGAGAGATGGGCGGAGGGAGAGAGATGGGCGGGTGGAGAGAGATGGCTGAGGGGAGAGAGATGGCCGGGGGGAGAGAGTTGCGCGGGGGTAGAGAGATGGGGGGGGGAGAGAGATGGGCGGGGGGGAGAGAGATGGGGGGGGGAGAGAGATGGGCGGGGGGAGACAGATGGGCGGGGGAGAGAGATGGGCGGAGGGAGTGAGATGGGCGGGTGGAGAGAGATGGGCGGGTGGAGAGAGATGGCTGAGGGGAGAGAGATGGCCGGGGGGAGAGAGTTGCGCGGGGGTAGAGAGATGGGGGGGGGAGAGAGATGGGCGGGGGGGAGAGAGATGGGCGGGGGGAGAGAGATGGGCGGGGGAAGAGAGATGGGCGGGGGGAGAGAGATGGGCGGGGGGAGAGAGATGGGCGGGTGGAGGGAGATGGGTGGGGGGAGAGAGTTGGGCAGGGGGAGAGAGATGGGCCGGGGGAGAGAGATGGGCGGGGGGAGTGAGATGAGCGGGTGGAGAGAGAGAGGGGTGGGGGGAGAGAGATGGCCGGGGGGAGAGAGATGGCCGGGGGAAGAGAGTTGAAGGAACTAGCTTGGAAGAGAAAAGATTGGATTGAGTAGGGAGCCAAGAGGCTCTTTTTGTACAAAACAAGGAGCAAGAAAGAGTTGGAAGGGAAGCTCTCCTATTGGCCATAAAGTGGACCAATGGGGGAGGTTGCTTGTAGGGCAAGCAACCACAAAAGTGTGGTGCTCTCCTATTGGTCATAATGTGGACCAATGAGAGAGATTGCTTGGAAGGCAAGCAACCACAAAGTGTGGTGCTTGGTGATTGGTTGGTTCCTAGGACCAAAGACCATTTGGTTGGAATAGTGCCAACCAAATGTCTAGGACCAAATCCAATCTTGACCAACCCAAATGTGGGGTTGGTCAACCCAACCAACAACCCCCCAATAATTATAATGACTACACCTCCTAATCTAGGCATGCATGTTGTATAGATATATATGTTACAACACAACCCCCCAACATGCATAAGACTAGAGGGCTTGAATCAGGAGGCGGACGAGGGAACGGGGGGAGCGAGGCCAAGAAGGCGAAGGAGGGATGAGTGGGCGGCGTGGGGGAGGGCTTTGGTGAAGATGTCGGCAAGATTGGCAGCAGAGTCAATCTTGCCCAGCTGGAGGTGGCCACCCTGCACAAGCTCGCGAATGAAGTAGTGGCGAAGCTCAATGTGCTTGGAGCGCCCGTGGAACACAGCATCCTTCGTGAGGTGGATGGTGCTGGCGTTGTCGCACCAGATGGTGGGACAGCGCTGAGGGGCACCAAGCTCCTCAAGAAGGAAGGAGAGCCAGCGGGCCTCCTGCGCAGCCATGGTAGCGGCATACAGCTCTGCTTCGCAGGAGGAGAGGGCAATGGAGGAGGAGCGGGTGGAGCGCCAGCTGATGAGGCCGCTGCCAAGAGAGAAGCCATAGCCCTGAGAGGAGCGGCGGTCAGGCCTAGAGTCAGCCCAGGAGGAATCAGAGTAGCCAGTGAGGAGGGGAGGGGAGGGGCCGCCAAGGGTAAGGACGTAGTCCTTGGTCCCCCGAAGGTAGCGGAGGACACGCTTGGCCGCTTGCCAGTGGGCGGCATCATGCTTGCCGGTACCAACGAAGCGGGCCAAAACGCTGATGGGGTATGCTAGGTCAGGGCGGGTGGAGACCATGGCATACATGAGAGAGCCGATGAGCTCAGCGTAGGGGTGGGAGGAGGAGGAGGGGGAGGTGAGGGGAGTGAGATGGTGCCCAACAGGAAGAGGGGTGACCTGAGGGGTGCCTCGAGCCATGTCGAACCGCTCCAGGACCTGCTGCAGGTAGTGGCCCTGGGAGAGGGAGATGGTGCGAGCAGCACGGTCGCGGGTAATCTCCATGCCGAGATAGTGCTGCAGCCCCCCTAGATCCTTACACTTGAGCCGGCTGCCAAGCTCACGCTTGACGCGCTCGAGCTCGGCGGAGTCGGCAGTGATGAGGATCATATCGTCGACATAGACGAGGATGTAGAAGGGGGAGGGGGAGGTGCGGAGGAAGAGGCTGGGATCGGCACGGGAGGTGCTGAAGCCAAGCTCGGCGAGGGTGGCAGCAAGCTTGGCATGCCATTCCCTTGGTGCCTGCTTGAGCCCATAGACCGGCCGACGCAGCTGCCAGACAGAGTCGGAAGGAAAGGGGAGGTGGAAGCCTGCAGGACGCTCCATGTAAATGAGCTCGCGCAAGACCCCCTGGAGGAAGGCGTTGGAGACGTCCATGGAGTGAATCTCCATGTTGAGGCGAGCAGCGAGGTCGAGGACTGCGCGAATGGTAGCGGGCTTGGCGGTGGGAGAGAAGGTGTCGAAGAAGTCGACAGCGTAGCGCTGGGTGAAGCCCTTGGCGACGTAGCGGGCCTTGTAGACCGGCGGCTCGCCAGGAAGCTGCTTCACCCGAAACACCCACTTCCCTTTGACTACGTTCGTGGTAGAGGGAGGGCGGGGCACATCCACAAAGGAGGAGTTGGCAATAAACGCCTCCAACTCCTTGAGGATGGCCGCGAGCCAGAGGTGAGCGTCAGGGCACGCCATGGCCTCCTCGTACGTGGCGGGGACGAAGATGGTGGGGGCGGAGGAGAAGGCGAAGACTGGTGTGCCGCTGAGGTCAGGGGAGATGGGTAGGACGGCTGGATCATGCATGTGGAGGTTGAGGAACTCCTCATGGGAGTCCTCGAGGAGGGAGGAGTGGAAAATGAATGGGAGGACTGCTGCTGCTGCTGCTGCTGAGGATGCATCTGCTGCTGCTGCTGCTGAGGCGGCTGCTACTGCTGCGTCTGCTGCCGCCGCTGCTGCTGCTGCGGGTGAAGGCGAGGAAGAAGTGACGGCTGCTGCTGCTGGTGCTGCTGCGGTGGGTGGAACTGCTGCTGCAGCTGTTGCTGCTGCTGTTGGGACTGCTGTACTGGAGCTCGACGGCAGGGTTGGGCTGGTGTTTTGTTGTAAGACTGTCTGAAAAAGGAGGTCCATGAGAGGGGAGAGAGGAGGCAAGGTAGAGGAAGAGAGGATAACAGGAGGCGGGGCACCTAGGACTGCGTCACGCGACCTGGTGTGGGGATACCGGGTGAGGATGGAGCGGGTGGGACGCAGGGGGGGAGGGGGTCGCGGGGGAGAGGGGGGAGGAGGGGAGGGGGGAGGATGGGAGGGAGCGGAGGGGGAGGAGTGGGACGGGGAGGCGGGGGGGAAAAAAGGGTCAGGGTCAAATATGTCACCAGAGGAGGGGGGAGCACTAGGGGCCGAGGCGGCGGGGAATGGAGGAGGCGGAGCGGGGGGAGGATGGGAGGGGGAGGGAGAAGAGGGGGTGGGATAGTGTCGGACCAGTTGAGGGGCCTGGGAGAAGGGGCGAGAGGGTCAGTGGGGGGAGGAGTGGAATAGTAGGGTGTGGACTCATCAAAGACTACATCCCGACTGCGGAGGAAACGACCTGAGGGGGGGTGAAGGAAGAGGTAGTCCGGGGAGGAGGGATTATGACCAAGGAAGATGCAGGGGAGGGTACGGGAGGCGAGCTTTCCCATGGTGCGGGGGCGGTCCGCAGGGTGAATGAGGACATACGCCCTGGAGCCCCACACACGGAGGGAGGAGACGTCAGGCTTGGCCGACGTCCAGAGCTCGGTGGGAGTGGTGGAGGGAAGGATAGGGTGGGGGTACAGGTTAGTAAGGAGGGTGGCGTGAAGGAGGGCATAGCCCCACAGAGAAGGGGGGCAAGAGGCATGGACGAGGAGACACCGAGCAATCTTGGTGATCTCCCGAACACGGCTCTCGGCCACACCGTTCTGCTGGGGGAGTGGGGGAGGGTGTGAGTCTGGCGAATGCCATGAAGCTCACAGTAGGAGGCTACCTGACGATTAAGGAATTCGCCACCGCCATCAGAGTGAAGGCGGCGCACAGGGCGGCCAAAGTGGGTGCTCGCCTGCTTGAGCCAGGCGATGATCGCAGTCGGAGCGTCACCCTTCGAGCGAAGAAGGGAGACGGAAGAATATCGGCTGTGATCATCGACCAGAACAAGCATGTAGCGATGACCCTGGCGGGAAGGGGAGGGGTTGGGGCCCCAGAGGTCCATGTGAACAAGATCAAGCGGCTGAGCAGCAGCGGAGGGGGAACTCCGATGCGGCAGCTGCTTGAGCTTGCTCTGGACACAGACGGAGCAGGGAGGGGCAAGGGAGGGAGGGAGGGGAGGGAGGGTGAGGGGAAGACCTCGAAGGAGACCTGAGGAGACGGTCGAGCGGAGGGTGGCAAAGTTGGGGTGACCAAGCCTGTGGTGGAGGAGGACGGTGGGATGGGAGAGGGATCGACAGGAGCAGGTTGGGTCAGGGGGGAGGGGGGGAATGGTTGGGTTAGAAGGAGGGAGAGGAGGGGGGGAGATGTGAGGTGGGAGGAGGGAGCGGGAGACTGCCTGGGCAGAGGGAAGACGAGGAACTCGAAGGGTATATAGGCGGGAGCGAGGACAAAAGGGAATACGGGAGAGGAGGCGACCTGTGGGATGGTATAGGAGGCAGTGATTAGCGCGACCTGGGAAGACGGTGGTGATACCGGCCTGCTGCAGGGATCGCTGGGAGAGGAGGTTAGTACGGAGGGAGGGGATGTGTAAACCAGTGACGGTACCTGAGGGGAAGAGGGGACAGGGGAGGGTAGAGGTGTGGCGACAAGGAATAGAGAAGCTGGAATCGGCACCAAGGAGGGAGGTGGGGGCTGGGAGAGGGTGAAGGGTACCAGCATCACGAAGGACGGACTCGGTGGCTCCACTGTCAAGGACAAAGTCCAGCGTGGTGGAGGGGGAGGATGTGGGGAGGAGGTGGGACGGAGTACTGAATCACATTCTCATTAATAGCAGCCGAATACATGGAAGGGGCGGGGGTTCCAGCCTGACTAACCATGCCAACAAAACCAGAGGAGGGGAAGGGAGTCACACTGCCTGTGGCTGAGGGCGCGGGAGACGCGCCCGAGAGGTGAGCTGCGGAAGCGGCGGTGCCGGCGGTCCAAGCGGGGTAGGGCTGCTGGGGGGAGCCATAGGAGGAGGTGCAAGGGGGAGCTGCGACTGGAGGTCAAGCTGTTGCTGGAGCTGGTGGAGCTGCTGCTGCAACTGGGAGAAGAGGTGATGCTGCCCCTGCTGCTGCTGCTGCTGGAACTGCTGCTGCTGCTGCTGGAACTGCTGCTGCTGCTGCTGAAACGGCTGCGGCAGGATCTGCTGCGGTGTCTGCTGCTGCTGCTGTTGCTGAGAGATGGCCTGGTGGGCCAAGGGGGAGGAGACGGGCTGAAAAAGAGGGGAGGTACGAACCTCCTGAGGAGTGGGGCGAGGAGAGAGGGAGGACCAGCGGGGGGGGTGCCGGTGTTGCCGCGGGCAAACCACTCATCACTGAGCGCTTTGAAGCAAGAATCAGTGGCATGAGTGGTCTGGCCGCAGCGCTGACCCCGCGTGGGGCCATAGCGAGGGAGATACTGGCAAGGAGGAAAGGGGGCTGCTGCACCACGTCCTGCGCCATTGGTACCACGACCCGCGCCACCACCACGACCAGCGCCACGCCCTCCCCCACGCCCTCCCCTGGTGTTGCGCTGCTGAGCAACAGCGGCAGTGGAGGAGGAATGGCGCAGGAGGTCGGCCTCGGTGGTGATAATCCACTGGGCGACTTCAGCCGGGGTGATGCGCTTGTCGATCAGCTGCATGTAGGCGATCTTATGGGTGTCGAAGGCAGAAGTCAAGCCTTCAAGGAGGTGGCAGCAGAGCACAGGGTCCGGGTACGGTACGCCAAGAGCCGCCAGGCGCCGAGCGAGGTCGAGGACGCGACGCGTGAAGGCAGCTGCGCCGGTGGTAGAGTCCATGGTGAGGCTCTGGAACTCCTTGATGAGGGAGTAGAGGGTGGCGACGTCCTGCCGATCATAGAGATCGGTGAGGACCCGCCAGAGGTGGGAGGAGGAGGTGGGAGCAAGCTCGCGCTTGAGGGTGGGAGGAATGGTGGCGAGGAGGATGGTGAGCGCGCGCCGGTCAGCGACACGCCAGGCAGCGAGGTCGGTGATGTATGCGCGCTCGCGACTGACGTACTCCGCGAGCGCCGCCTGATACGTGTTGTAGGCGGCAGTGGCGGCGTCATGCTCGGCGCGGGAAGCCTCGAAGAGCAGCTGCTGGCGGACGTGGTCGGTGAGGCCGGCACGGTAGGTGCGGATGGCGGTCTCGGAGCTCTGAGGGTCGTTGACGTCAGGGGCGAAGGTTGGAGGATCGCCGGGGCTGACGGGAGGATCGCCAGGAGGAGGAGGTGCAGGGCCCGCGGGTGCATCCGGCTGGGCAGGCTGAAGACCGCGCTCCTCGAGATGGACAACGGCTTTCAGGTTGTAGCCGTTGACCGTCACCGAGGAGAGAAGCACCGTGACGGTTTGGGCATAGGAATGCCAATTGACCGCGGTGTTGTCGGGCAGCAGCTCAAGAGCGTCGACGGAGGTAAAGTCCACGGAGGAATCGGACGCCATTGAGGAGGAGGGGAAGGAAGGGGGGGGGGGGGGAGGAGGAGGAAAAGGGAAAGGAGGAGGAAAGGGAAAGGAGGAGGAAAAGGAAAAGGAGGAGGAAAAGAGAAAGGAGGAGGAAAAGGGAAAGGAGGAGGAGAAGGATAGGTGCGCGGAGCGCAGCTCTTAAGTCGCCGAAGGCGACTTAAACGAGCTGCGCGACGCGCTCCAAGGAGGATGCGGCGACCGGCTGCACGTCGAAACGGCGCGACGACGACGCGACGGTAGAATCGACGACGGGCGGGCGCACGCGGCGGAGAAATCGACCGACGACCGCGCGCGCGCGTCGGCAGAAAGGCGACGGGCGCGCTGAGAGGATTTGTCGACGGGCGTCCACGGGAGCCGTGACGCACAGGCGCGCGGAGAGCGCGATGGACTGGTGTGCGCAAACGCGGAGGGCGCGCGACGGGAGGGCGCGACGGGAGGGCGCGACGACGGACCGCACGACGGAGGAGCGCACCAACGGGCGCAGTAGGAGGATGCGACGGCCGGAAGCGCGTCGTCAGGCGCGACGGGAGGCGCACGACGGAAGGGAGAGCGGGCGCGGCAAAAAGGCACGCGACGGGAGGAAGAGCGGGCGCGACGGAGTAGCGCGGCGAGAAAGGGCGCACGGGGGGCGCGGGAAGTAGCCTAAGGAAGGGCTAGACTTCGAAGATGAGGAGGGACAGCATAGGGCCGTGCTAGTTAGGATCGAATCGAGGTGGCGTGAGCCATTGTGGCTCTGAATACCATGAAGGAACTAAGCTTGGAAGAGAAAAGATTGGATTGAGTAGGGAGCCAAGAGGCTCTTTTGTACAAAACAAGGAGCAAGAAAGAGTTGGAAGGGAAGCTCTCCTATTGGCCATAAAGTGGACCAATGGGGGAGGTTGCTTGTAGGGCAAGCAACCACAAAAGTGTGGTGCTCTCCTATTGGTCATAATGTGGACCAATGAGAGAGATTGCTTGGAAGGCAAGCAACCACAAAGTGTGGTGCTTGGTGATTGGTTGGTTCCTAGGACCAAGACCATTTGGTTGGAATAGTGCCAACCAAATGTCTAGGACCAAATCCAATCTTGACCAACCCAAATGTGGGGTTGGTCAACCCAACCAACAACCCCCCAATAATTAGAATGACTACACCTCCTAATCTAGGCATGCATGTTGTATAGATATATATTTTACAACATCTTCATCCAACCCTGCCTCTTCATCCAATCCTGCATCTTCATCCAACTTCCTGCCTCTTCATCCAACCCTGCCTCTTCATCCAATCCTGCATCTTCATCCAACTTCCTGCCTCTTCATCCAACCCTGCCTCTTCATCCAACTTCCTGCCTCTTCATCCAATCCTGCATCTTCATCCAACTTCCTGCCTCTTCATCCAACCCTGCCTCTTCATCCAACTTCCTGCCTCTTCATCCAACCCTGCCTCTTCATCCAACCCCCCACCCACCCCGTCGTGTCAGAACCCCCCAGCATTCCCCACGCTGCGAGCATCAGCATCAGCAAACGAGGCGTCGCTGCGCATGTCCTCGCTCATGCTGCCGCCCTCGCTGTACCCCTCGTACTGCCCCGACCCCTCGCCCCCCACGTCCATCTCCTTGACACTGCCGTTGTCCATGTGACGCTCTATGGTGCGCCGGCTCACGCCCCCTGCCTCCATGCGCATCATTGCCACAAACTCGTTGTAGTCCACGCGCCCGGACTGCATAGTTGGGAATGGGTTTTGGGGGATCGTTGGGATGGGGGGATGGAGGTAAGAGGGTTCGCACAGCAGGCAATCACCTCAGGTCCGTGCCTCCGCCCTCATCCTGTCACACATTCGTTGTGGTTCACTCCGCCAGGCTAGCGCATACGGGGGGAGAAGGGGGGGCCGAGGGAATGGGGTGTGCGTGAGGGGTGAGGGTGATGGGTGAAAAGGGGGGGGGGTGGGTGGGAGGGGAGAAGTTAGGGTGTCGGGGAGGGTGGAATGGAACACATACAGGAAGTTGAGCATGCAGTTAACTGCCCGCTCCCTCTCTCCTCTCCCTATTCTGCCAAGCACTTCCGTAGCACTCTGTAGCATGTACTGGAAAATGGACCGTGCCCTCGTCCTCTTGCCATACTGCTCACCACCTGACCAACTCACGCTCTGCCCGCACACACATGCACATGGTGCCTAAACGAGCATCTCACCGCGTCGCGGTTGACCTCGTGCATCATCTCCTGCACGACCACGCGGTTGACTTTGTACTTGTCGCAGGCGCGCTGCAGCTCGGCCTGGCTGATGTAGCCGCTGAGGTCCTGGTCGAACACGGAGAACGCCTGGAAGAGGTTCTCCTGCTGCTCCACCGCGCACAGCTGCAGCAGCGCCACAAAGAAGTCCGGGTAGTCAAACGCCACCTTGCCGTCCAGACAGATCTGCCAGGGGGGTGGGCGGAGCGGATGGGACTATGAGTGACCATTACACTATGGATGAATGCACTGCACAATGTAGGGTGTACTGCCACGTTAGAAAGAATGTATTCCTGGAATACAGACATAATCCTACCTCCTGCCTGTGTAAAGGGCTCCCACCGGACGTTAGCGCAGCCTCACCCACCAGTAGAGAACCGTCACCTCCCGTTCAAGGACCCTCACCTCCTGGATCATCTCACCTCCTGGATCATCTGTGCCACGGCATCAGCGGGGTCGTGGAAGCCGCGGCTGTGCAGCGCGTTGGGCAGCGCCGCGATGGGCACCACGCCCGAGGCCGAGGGGTCGAGGCGGCCCAGGTCCGCCTGCAGTGCGCGGATGTCGTCCTCGCTCATGGCCTCCACCATGGCCTGGGGGGGGGCGAGGGGTGGCGGCATGACGGCCAGGCAGCTGCACACACAAGGGCCAGCGCACAACCCATCTACGCCAGGTCCGCCTGCAAGGCCCCTGCGTCCTCCTCGCCCATGGCGTGCACCATGGCGTGCACCATGGCGAGCACCATGGCGTGCACCATAGCGTGCACCATGGCGAGCACCATGGCGTGCACCATGCCGTGCACCATGGCGAGCACCATGGCGTGCACCATGGCGTGCACCATGCCGTGCACCATGGCGAGCACCATGGCGTGCACCATGGCGTGCACCATGGCATGCACCATGGCGTGCCCCATGGCGTGCACCATGGCGTGCCCCATGGCGTGCACCATGGCGTGCCCCATGGCGTGCACCATGGCGTGCAGGGGCGAAGGGAGCAACTGAGCAAAAGGAAGGGAACAACGCAGGGTGGGAGAAAGCAGGGAAGAGGAGCGGCACGATACAGAAGGAGCACTGCCGTGATCTCCCCCCTCGCATGACCAGCACTGCCGTGGTCTCTCCCTATCGCATGGCCAGCACAGGCAGCGTGGGTGAGGGAGAGGAGAGCGGGAGTCTAAGAGTGAGAGGAACACCGCGCCACTGTGCGTGCAGTCTGCGCACTCTCACCCCCTGCCCTTGCTGTCAGCTCTGAGGTGAGTCACACTCAGCCCAACCCACTTCTCATGAACTCACTCTCGCTCTCTCTGCACTCGCGTAGAGGAAATGCTTCAAGCGGTCGGCCACGGCCATTCCCAGCGGCTCCTTTCTGCCGACTCTCTCTCACTCTCCCTCGCGCTGCACTCTCTCTCTAATCTCTCCCTCTCCCTGCACTCTCTCTCTCATCTCTCCCTCTCGCTGCACTCTCTCGCTAATCTCTCCTTCCCTCTCGCTCCCTGTGTGCACTCACCCGGAGCGCCACCTTCTTGACCTTCTTGAGGCGCATGACATAGAGGAACTGCTTGAAGCGGTCCACCACGTCCTTCTCCAGGGGCTCCTCCGGCGCCCGGCTGATCCATGGGTGCTCTAAGGGGCGGGGGGTGGATGGGCGCGGAGGGGTTGAGGGGCAATGGGTGGATGCCGGGAGGGGGCTTGTGTGACTCATAGCAAGAAAGAAAGGCGGTTCCCCACATCATCTCACGCGGCGCCTGTAGCGCCCGGCTGTTCCAGGGGTGCTTGCTTGGCACACAGTGCAACGAGCATGCGCTGTGGCATGTGCTGACTTACCAACGCATCTCACCCACCATTATGAGTGAAGCCCATATGCCGTCCACCTAATTGCTGCGTGGTGGGCTGGTGGAGCGCCAGGTCATGTTACAGCATCTGGCTCATGAGGCTCTTGGCGTCCGGCTGTGGCAGCACTTGCAGTGGGTATCAAATGCACCGCACCCACCCATGGCAATCAGCAATACTAGTGAGGCTCATCTGCCCTCTCACCCAGACGGAAGCACCATCATCTCACCCAGAAGCACCATCATCTCACCCAGAAGCACCATCATCTCACCCAGGCAGAAGCACCATCATCTCAGCCAGACGGAAGCACCATCATCTCAGCCAGACAGAAGCACCATCATCTCACCCAGACGGAAGCACCATCATCTCACCCAGCAGCGCCATCATCTCACCCAGCACTTGCTGCGCGGTGGGTCGCAGCGCCACATCGTGCTGCAGCATCTGGCTGATGAGGCTCTTGGCGTCCGGCGAGATGCGCGCCCACACCGCCTCGCGGAACAGCCGCTGCGGCTGCAGGATCACGCGGCGAAACGCACGCTCTGACCCTTCATGGGAGGCAGGGGGTGAGAGTGGGGCAGGGAGGAGGGGGGAGGAGAGAGGGCGGGAGGAGAGGAGGGGCGGGCGGGCATGCGCATGAGGGGGCGCAGCGAGGCGAGGAGGGCGAGATGCACACAAAGCCCCACGCAACAGCCGCTGCCACGGCAGGATGAAGCAGCAGAAGGGGGGGGGGGGGGAAGTGGGGAACGGAAGTTGTTGGTTGCAGGGAGCAGGGGGGCAGGGAAGTGGGGTTGAGGAGGAAGACTGTGGATGCTGCAGAGGACTGAACGAAGGAAGGGCCTTCACTATCTTGGACGGTGGGGATGAAGGGATAGTTTCCAGCAAGCAACAGGAGTGGAATGGGTAAGAGGATCTTACTGTCGCAGTGGAAGGCAGGAAAGGGCAGTTGCCAGCAAGGGGAGGGAGTGAAGTGGGTAAGAGGCCCTTACTATCGAGGCCCAAGGGCAGGAAGGGGTAGTTGCCTTACTGTCTCTCCCAGAGGCCAGGAAGGGGTAGTTGCCTTACTGTCTCGCCCAGAGGGCAGGAAGGGATAGTTGCCCTACTGTCTCTCCCAGAGGCCAGGAAGGGGTAGTTGCCTTACTGTCTCGCCCAGAGGGCAGGAAGGGATAGTTGCCCTACTGTCTCTCCCAGAGGGCAGGAAGGGGTAGTTGCCTTATTGTCTCTCCCAGAGGGCAGGAAGGGGTAGTTGCCAGAGGCCAGGAAGGGGTAGCTGCCTTACTGTCTCTCCCAAAGGCCAGGAAGGGGTAGTTGCCTTACTGTCTCGCCCAGAGGGCAGGAAGGGATAGTTGCCCTACTGTCTCTCCCAGAGGCCAGGAAGGGGTAGTTGCCTTACTGTCTCGCCCAGAGGGCAGGAAGGGATAGTTGCCCTACTGTCTCTCCCAGAGGGCAGGAAGGGGTAGTTGCCTTATTGTCTCTCCCAGAGGGCAGGAAGGGGTAGTTGCCAGAGGGCAGGAAGGGGTAGCTGCCTTACTGTCTCTCCCAAAGGCCAGGAAGGGGTAGTTGCCTTACTGTCTCGCCCAGAGGGCAGGAAGGGATAGTTGCCCTACTGTCTCTCCCAGAGGGCAGGAAGGGGTAGTTGCCTTACTGTCTCTCCCAAAGGCCAGGAAGGGGTAGTTGCCTTACTGTCTCGCCCAGAGGGCAGGAAGGGATAGTTGCCCTACTGTCTCTCCCAGAGGGCAGGAAGGGGTAGTTGCCTTACTGTCTCTCCCAAAGGCCAGGAAGGGGTAGTTGCCTTACTGTCTCTCCCAGAGGGCAGGAAGGGATAGTTGCCCTACTGTCTCTCCCAGAGGGCAGGAAGGGGTAGTTGCCTTACTGTCTCTCCCAAAGGCCAGGAAGGGGTAGTTGCCTTACTGTCTCGCCCAGAGGGCAGGAAGGGATAGTTGCCCTACTGTCTCTCCCAGAGGCCAGGAAGGGGTAGTTGCCTTACTGTCTCTCCCAAAGGCCAGGAAGGGGTAGTTGCCTTACTGTCTCGCCCAGAGGGCAGGAAGGGATAGTTGCCCTACTGTCTCTCCCAGAGGGCAGGAAGGGGTAGTTGCCTTATTGTCTCTCCCAGAGGGCAGGAAGGGGTAGTTGCCAGAGGGCAGGAAGGGGTAGTTGCCTTATTGTCTCTCCCAGAGGGCAGGAAGGGGTAGTTGCCAGAGGGCAGGAAGGGGTAGCTGCCTTACTGTCTCTCCCAAAGGCCAGGAAGGGGTAGTTGCCTTACTGTCTCGCCCAGAGGGCAGGAAGGGATAGTTGCCCTACTGTCTCTCCCAGAGGGCAGGAAGGGGTAGTTGCCTTACTGTCTCTCCCAAAGGCCAGGAAGGGGTAGTTGCCTTACTGTCTCGCCCAGAGGGCAGGAAGGGATAGTTGCCCTACTGTCTCTCCCAGAGGGCAGGAAGGGGTAGTTGCCTTACTGTCTCGCCCAGAGGGCAGGAAGGGATAGTTGCCCTACTGTCTCTCCCAGAGGCCAGGAAGGGGTAGTTGCCTTACTGTCTCGCCCAGAGGGCAGGAAGGGATAGTTGCCCTACTGTCTCTCCCAGAGGGCAGGAAGGGGTAGTTGCCTTACTGTCTCTCCCAGAGGGCAGGAAGGGGTAGTTGCCAGAGGGCAGGAAGGGGTAGTTGCCTTACTGTCTCGCCCAGAGGGCAGGAAGGGATAGTTGCCCTACTGTCTCTCCCAGAGGGCAGGAAGGGGTAGTTGCCTTATTGTCTCTCCCAGAGGGCAGGAAGGGGTAGTTGCCTTACTGTCTCGCCCAGAGGGCAGGAAGGGGTAGTTGCCTTACTGTCTCTCCCAGAGGGCAGGAAGGGGTAGTTGCCCTACTGTCTCTCCCAGAGGGCAGGAAGGGGTAGTTGCCTTACTGTCTCTCCCAGAGGGCAGGAAGGGGTAGTTGCCAGAGGGCAGGAAGGGGTAGTTGCCTTACTGTCTCGCCCAGAGGGCAGGAAGGGATAGTTGCCCTACTGTCTCTCCCAGAGGCCAGGAAGGGGTAGTTGCCTTACTGTCTCGCCCAGAGGGCAGGAAGGGATAGTTGCCCTACTGTCTCTCCCAGAGGCCAGGAAGGGGTAGTTGCCTTACTGTCTCTCCCAGAGGGCAGGAAGGGGTAGTTGCCAGAGGGCAGGAAGGGGTAGTTGCCTTACTGTCTCGCCCAGAGGGCAGGAAGGGATAGTTGCCCTACTGTCTCTCCCAGAGGGCAGGAAGGGGTAGTTGCCTTACTGTCTCTCCCAGAGGGCAGGAAGGGATAGTTGCCTTACTGTCTCTCCCAGAGGCCAGGAAGGGGTAGTTGCCTTACTGTCTCTCCCAAAGGCCAGGAAGGGGTAGTTGCCTTACTGTCTCGCCCAGAGGGCAGGAAGGGATAGTTGCCCTACTGTCTCTCCCAGAGGCCAGGAAGGGGTAGTTGCCTTACTGTCTCGCCCAGAGGGCAGGAAGGGATAGTTGCCCTACTGTCTCTCCCAGAGGGCAGGAAGGGGTAGTTGCCTTACTGTCTCTCCCAGAGGGCAGGAAGGGGTAGTTGCCGGCGAGCAGGATGTAGAAGATGACGCCGCATGCCCAGATGTCCACCGGGGGCCCGTAGCGCTGCTTGCCCATGTTCTCCCAGATGCGAATCACCTCCGGCGCCATGTACATGCAGCTGCCACAGACTCGCGTGAAGCCCTCGCCTGGTGGGAGTGGGAGCAGGCATGGGAAGGGTGGAGGGGAAGGGGCTTGAAGCAAATCACATGCATGGATGCATGTGATTCGCAACTCGGGCGCCATCCATGCACATGCAGCCGCCACACAATCGGGTGAAAGGCTCACCTGGTGGGAAGACACACGGAACAATGGGAGAGCAGGGAAGGGAGGGATGCGGTTGAGATAGCGAGATAAGAGAAGAAACATAGGCACAGAAGGGGTTTGAGTTGCTAGAGTTCTGAGTGTGTGACTCGGGGTGCCATGTGCATGCAGTCACAGGGATGCATGAAAGGATTCCGCTCTTTTCATGAATCACACTGTGGGTGGGGGGGTCGATCCACCTGGAGTTGACTCGTGGCACAGCAAGCCGAGCCGTCCTACCGGGCTTCAATCAAATGCACCACCATGGCGGCGTGCCTTCAAGAACAGAGTGGATTCTCGACTTGGAGACCGCGGTTCACACGCTGATGCCCTCTGGTGCTGGAATCGGCATGGTCGCCACTTAGCCTGGCACGAGTGCTGCCCACATGGGTGAAGCGCCGCACACTAGGCACACCACCCTAGCGCCATGCCAAAGTCGGCGGCTCTGAGCACGGCATCGGGGCCGGGGTGGAGAAGAGCAAGTTGCCCTTTCGGGCTTGTTTGAGCGCAGACAGAGGGGTTTCACATGAAGGCCAGAGCAGCACCATGCACTGGGTGGGTGGCATGATCACTGCACTGCACCCATGGCTGCAGACAAACACATAGGAGCCAAGCCCAGGCGGCGTACCGGGCTTGAAGTACGCAGCCATGCCGAAGTCAGCGGCCTTGAGCACGGCATCGGGCCCGGCGCAGGAGAAGAGGAAGTTTTCGGGCTTGAGGTCGCGGTGGATGACGCCGCTGCTGTGGCACGAGTGCACCGCGCGCATCACCGCCTTGCACAGCTTCGCGGCATCGCGCTCGCTTGAGGGGGAGGTGGGGGTGGGGGGTGGGGTGGGGAGAGAGTGGATGAAGAGTGAAGGACGCCAGGAGGAGGCTTGTGGTAGGGCGAGGGCAAGGGGGAAAGGATATGCTAGTCAGTTGATGCCAACGCACGGCAGGGAAATGCAAGGGTGATTTGCGCAAGACTGGTGTGCAAGCTGAAGAACGGTGAGAATCCTCATCCACCAACCCTCATTTCTCTCATCATACCGCTCCAACTTGTCCTGCTCAGACAGGTCACAGCAACGCCATCCTGCCCAAGGAACCTCTTCCTCATCCATACGACTAATACCCATGGGATATACAGATCACATGCTCCGCCCAAACACCACTCCCCATCCACCCCCTTCGTGCACTCCTTAGCCATAAGACAACCCCCAGCCCTCACTCCTTCCCTCCCCCCCCCCCCCCCACCTGTACGGCACCACCCCCCCCCCCCCTCACCTGTGCACAACCCCTCACCTGTAGGGCACGGTCATCTCGTCGCAGCGGCGGTTGATCTCGTCGAAGAGCTCCCCCCCGCTGCAGAGCTCCATGACGATGTGGATGTCGTGGCGGTCCTCGAAGGTGGCGTGCACGCGCACCACGTTCGGCTTGCCCTGCAGCCGGAACAGCACGCTCACCTCCATGCGCACGTCCTCCACGTCCTCCACGCTGATCAGAGAGCTACGGGGAATGGTTTTGCATGCGTACTGCGTGCCGGTGGCCTTCTCTGTGCACAGGTACACCTTGCCGTACTGCCCCTCGCCCAGGGGCTGGCGGTCCATGGTGAACAGCGTGCGGATGTTGGCTGGGGGGGGGTGATGGGTGGGGGAGGGGTGATGGGTGGGGAGGGGGAAGGAGGGAAGTCCGCAGCGCGGCGCGACGCACTGAGAGCGGGATGGAGAAGTGCAGAGGGGAAAGCAGGGAGAATGAATAGGGCGAAAGCGAAAGAGAGATAGCGCAGTGACAGTGTGAGCACGGGCGAATGCCCTCCACTCCAACACTCACACGCCACTATGGCGCCCTTTCCCTCCACAGCCCTGACACCCCTGACCCTGCCACTCAGGGACTCACTCCAGGTGCACAAAGTGAGCATCCTACACCCTCCCCTTGCCCTGCATCTCCAGTCCCCCCTTACAAGCCCACCTGCAAGCCCACCCTCCGTGCCCTGCAAGCCCTCCCTCCGTGCCCTGCAAGCCCACCCTCCGTGCCCTTTTTACCCGCCCCCCTCCCCTTCCCCCCCCGGCGTGCCCAGCTTGCCCCAGTTCGTCCCCAGCTTCCGCCCTTCACTTGACCTAACCCTGCCTCCTCCGCCACTACCGGCACCCCTGGCCAGGCACCCCCGGGCCTGAACCCCTGGGCTTCAAGCACACCAACTCACACCCCAAACCCCTAGCCCCCAACCCAACCCCCTACCCTTCCCCCCCACTCTTTCCTCAAACTCCATATCTGTTTCCCATATCCCCATATCCCCCAACCCTCAGTAGCCCACCCCCCACACACATGGCAGCCAGGTCCACGGCTGGGCACAGGGATTTCAGGGCTTACGCGTCGGGCCCCGGCCTAGAACGGAGGAGGTGAGGCTGCGGCCGGGCGTGACGGACGCCATGGTGGGCGGCCAGCGCCGCGCCGGCAGCTGGATGCTGAGCTCCATGTCCATCTCCGCCCCGCCCCCTCCCCCTCCGCCTGCTCCCCCTGCTGCTGCGCCCCTGGGTCCCCCTGTGGGGAAGTCCTCTGGGAGCGGGAACATGGACGCCTGCTGGTACTGCACCTGCTGCTGCAGACTCCGCTGCTGCTGCTGCGGCTGCTGGGGCGAGCGAGGGGCGGGCGGGTGCATGAGGCCTTGGGAGGGCGGAAACGCCTGCTGCTGCGGGTGATACAGCTGGGGCGGGTGAATGGGCTGGTGCGTCTGCTGGGTTGCCTGCGGCTGCTGCCAGGGCGCGAGGGAGAAGGGCAGGGCGGAGGGGCCGTTGGCGGAGGGGCCGTTGGAGGAGGCTCCAGATGAATTGGAGGCCTGGGGAGGGTGGACGGGAGGTAGAGCAGGGGGGGGAGAGGGGGGCGAATGGAGTGAACGTGTATGCGTGAGGGAGTGAAATAGAAAGAGAGGAGATGGGGAGAGAGAGGTAGAGAGACAGGGAGTGAGGGAGAGGGGGAGAGAGAGAAAGAGAGAGAGAGAAATAGAGAAAGTATGTGGGAAGTAGGGGAAAGGGGAGGAAGAGAAAACGGGGAGGAAGCTCGAAGGTCAGGTATAGGGGGGAAAATGAAAAGGTGGGGAGGGGAACTGAGGGAGGGAGGGAGGAGTGGGGGAGGGTGGGCGGGGAAGCAGCAATGAGGAGAATGCGCGCTGACAAGAGGAGCGACGAGCGTGAAGGAAAAAGATAGTGAGTGTAAATGACAGAATAGAAGGGTCGGATCGGAAGAGAACAACGCCAACTCCTCCAGGCCACGCCTGCACAGGAGTGCGGTGTGCGGCGCCTTCCACCCCAGTGCCGTACCATGGAGAGTTCAGGAGAGTCAACGGGCGGCTGGTTGGCAGGGGGGTGAGTGGGGCGGCGGAAGTAGGGCTGCAGAAACACCTCCAGCGACGTCAGGCAGTTGCCCGCGCAGTCACGCCGCAGGTCGTGGTGCTGCAGGAATAGAGACGACGGGTGCTGCTGCTGCACCTGTTGCTGCTGGTATGGCTGCTGCTGCTGCTGCTGTTCCCCGCCCTGCACCTCCTCCTGAAGCCCCTGCTGCTGCTGCTGCTGCTGCTGCTGCTGCACGTGCTGCTGCTGCTGCTGCTGCTGCTGCTGCTGCTGCTGCTGCTGCGCGTACTGAGCGGCGAATGCGGCGCGCAGGTCGTCGGGCCACTGGATGAACACGTCACCGCCGGTGCGCTGCGCGTCGCCGCCGGTGTGGTGCGCGTCGCCGCCTGTGGGCTGAGCGAACGCGCTCGCAGCAGGGGGGGATGCGGCGGGCGCGGAGCTTGGGGGCTGCGAGGGGATATCCCAAGGCCCGTGGGCGGGCGGGGCGGCAGCAGGGGCGGCGGTATCCGAACCAACTGTATCACGCGCGGCAATATCAGGGGCGTCAGAATCAGGCGCGGCGGGTCGGGGCAGGGAGAGGAGCCCTCGGGCGGAGGAGGAGCTTCCGACGCTGCTGGCGACGCTGGGGTCGGACGAGAAGGCGCTATTGCTGCTGCCACTGCTGCGCGCCGACTCTGACATCAACGGGGCACGTCATGCGCGGGGAAGGCAGGGGACAGGTCATGCGCGAGGGAGGGCATGCGCGGAAGAGATGCGCGGATGAGGTCATGCGCGGGGGTGGTCATGCGCGGAAGAGGCGCGCGGCAGGTCGCCGTTCGGGAACGCAAACTGGCGGAAGGTCAATTGCGGAAGGCCTATGGTGGAGTATTCAAGGCGGAGGCAGTCAAGCGAGGGTAATTGGCGGAGATACCCAGCCAGCTCCGCCGACGCACACACGCGACCCAGAAGAAGCGGCGTGGTGATGCAGGGGACGAGCGACGAGCGATGAGCGACGAGCGACGAGCGACGAGCGACGAGCGACGAGCGACGAGCGATGAGCGGGGTAAGACAAGCCGAGCGGGAGTCTCAGGTTCGCGGCTCAATAAGCTCTAGTACTCGATAAGCTCCTACTCGATAACCTCCTACTCGATAACCTCCTACTCGATAATCTCCTACTCAATAAGCTCCTACTCGATAGTATTAAACGGCTTGAGGTTCGACGTCAGCCGTTGCCGCGACAAACACATTGTCTTCGCGAGCTCGCTCGGGTGCACCGGGTAACGCGACAGTAGCGGGAGAGGCAAACAGACTTAGTAGTGTGACAATGTCGAAGGACGGCACGAACTAATCATGCGAAATTAGCGCGCGACGAGGTAGTTGGTAATGACGACGCGTACTGTAACAGCGCGGCGTGCAACCAACGCGTAAGACGAGCTAATGATACCTCTGTTATACGCGTATGATGTTATCAGTCCTAAGGTACGTGTGTGTTGTCCTAAATGGAGTTAGCTAGCACGCTAGTGGTAGGTTCGTGCAGACAAGTTACAAAAAAGCAGCAGACCTTCGATCCGATGATGTGAAATGAAATGCGAACTGAGAGGGAAAATGCTTTCGATTTAGGGTGTGGTCGACCGTCCACCGCACTTTATCACTCTGTACCGAAAAAACGCCTAGACAAACCCTTCTACGAGGTCGGCCTTCACGCCATCAGAGTCGAGGGGATGGATTGTTTGAGCTGCGCCACTGGCGAAATTTGTTGACGTGATACAGTAGCGAGAGCTCTTACTGGCGCCACTCAAAACTCTAACCCGAGTCACCACACCAGAGCCACTCACTCAGCCGTCCGATATTTGAGCGGCGATGATTACTTGAGCTCCAAGTGCGATCGCGCGTTGTGATGGCCAGTCATGTAGCCCGTTTCGAGAAACCCCATTTCGGACTACAGCGTCCTAAAAAAATGGTCTCTAAAGATACTCTATGCGAGTAAATGAGAGAAATAGAAGTTATAGGAGCATGACATTACATAAAAAGCAGCTACACATGGGAAATATAGTAGATTCACCGAGAGAAAAATACTTAAAAGAAAATTGGATGGTATACGTGTCAACATATTTATATATTGTTATAGGCTAGATAGGTGCATGCTTATAGAGAGTACAGCACCATAGCACAAAACCTGTCTGTATGCCTCATTCTAGACATTGCGTTATTCTGATATGGTATCACGCTAGGGTTCCCCTCCCCGCTTACGCTTCCGCCCCTAGCCCTAGCCCTAGCCGCGCCCGCCCCTAGCCCTAGCCGCACCTCGCCGCGCCCGAGCCGCGCCTACACCCCAGCCCTAGCCGCGTCCCAGCCGCACCCGCACCCGCGCCCTAGACCGCACCGGCCCCGTCCCTCTGGCCCCTAGTTCCTAGTGCCCGCCCTAGTCCCTAGCTCGCCTCTGGCCCTTTGTGCGCCGCGCGAGCCCGCTGGCCCCTAGCTTGCCGCTGGCCCGCAGCTCGCCGCTAGCCCCTAGATCGTCTGCTGGCCCCTAGCTCGCCATTGGCCCGCAGCTCGCCCGCTGGCCCCTAGCTCGCCGTGTCGCCGTGACGCCGTGCCGTCGTCAGCTGCTGCAGCCGTGGCGATGGCGGACGCTGTGCTCTGCCTGGACGCGGATGGTCGGGCGATCGACTTTGAGGCATGGCTCGCCGACCTCCGCTGCTCGCAGAGGGGGACAGCGCCAGGATGGGCCAGTGCTCTGGCCGTCCACGTCGACGGGTAAGATCCCCTGCCCCGACCCGCCAGCTGCCCTCTCAGGCCCTCCCACGCCCGCTGAGCGTGAGGCCTTTGCAGCTGCTGAGCTCGCCCGCTCTATCTGGGAGTCGTGTAACGCAGTTGCGCAACTTGCTATCAGTCGCGCGCCTCGCCCTGTCTGAGCGCCCCAGCTACTAGGAACTAGAGATTGCGAAGGAGTACTTCGATGTCGTCATTGCGCGCTATTCCACTCCGCTGACTTTTACTTGTGGTTCCACCAACTTAAGATCCTGGTCACCCTAAACAGGTGGTTCACTTCTACACGTTCGACGTTTGGGAGCACATCCACAAGTTAATGGCCCGAACAGCCACTTATGGGACGACGATTAGTGTAAACGCGACTAGGATACTATCCTAAATGTGTTGTCCAAAAACGGTCCGCGAACAGACATCCGGATAGAAATAGGGTTTTTCGGAATAGCGTTTCGGACAGTTTTTCCGAATGAGGTATGATGTTTGCGGGGCAGAAACATTATAATTTTTAAACACATGCAGTGTTTTTTCAAAATTGTGTATTGTGAAAGCGAAGCTGATTATACTGAAACTTTTGAGCATCGTCGAAGCGCGCTACTCGCCTTTCTCCAACTACAAATACGTGGGTTGGAGCTTATTTCCTTCAAACGGCTCAGTCAACTTTTCCCGCTCTAGCTTTTTCTCCTGTTCAAGCTGGCTAAGACTAGAACCTTGCCCTGCGGCGAGTCTCCCTCAACTCTTATTTGCGATATTTTTAAGTTTAACCAATCTGCCAAGGCCCGACTACGAATAATCGCGACGAGTCCAACGTCGCAACCGGCCGCCCCAATTCCGAGTCTAATCGCCAAGCCCCGGAAATTGCGAGCCACCGGCAGAACAAGCGTCGGGCAGAAGAAGGGGCGTCTTTCCTAAACAAGGGTGGACGTTCTGCTTGGAGGGGGCGAGGTCAACAATCAGCCTTCTAACATGCCCCCGCCCCCTTCCGAGCTGTGCACGCAAGTGGCTGAGCAAGGCCAGCCACTCGCGCCTGACGCCGAGCCGCGGCAAGCGTTGGCGCCGCAAGTGGTGGGTCCTTCTCGCCAGCGCAAAAGGGGGCATGCAGCTGCCTCGTCCGACGTGCCACCCACCCCGACCTTGACCCCGTCATTGACCCTGCGTCGGTCAACGCGCAGCAGCAGGCGACGAGTGTTACGGCCGCAGAAACTGCTCAACCTGCTGATTTTGCATCTGCTAAAAAGGAACCTCCAAAAAAAGAAAAGGCCACACGCGGAACCAAGACGCCGGGCCTCGACGAAGATAGTGACGACTCCGACAATGAGGTCCCCGACACCGCTCCAAATTCAATTCCCACGGATCACCTCCCTCCCCTCCTGTCCACTAACCCTAACCCTCTCGGCGGCGTCCTTCCTCAACGTGGCCGTGCGCGAGCAAGCGGATGTCCTGAAGGGCCTTAAGGCCTACCTGAAGCACGCGGAGTACAAGGTGCAGCACGGCGACACGCCGGGCGGCCTCGAATTCCTCGCCGACGCGCTCGCCCTCATATCTCGGCGCTTCGAAGTCCTCCAAGTCGAAGACGCCTCCGACTTTGCACGACCAGGCGTTTCAAGCTGTACTAGAAGAAGCCTGCTTACCTC
>BQMB01002011.1:0-169762 GCA_027943415.1 Closterium sp. NIES-67
CATCGCCCATGACCATCTTCATCCACCCATGACCATCTTCATCCACCCATGACCATCTTCATCCACCCATGACCATCTTCATCCGCCCATGACCATCTTCATCCACCCATGACCATCTTCATCCACCCATGACCATCTTCATCCACCCATGACCATCTTCATCGCCCATGACCATCTTCATCCACCCATGACCATCTTCATCCACCCATGACCATCTTCATCCACCCATGACCATCTTCATCCACCCATGACCATCTTCATCCGCCCATGACCATCTTCATCCACCCATGACCATCTTCATCCACCCATGACCATCTTCATCCACCCATGACCATCTTCATCCACCCATGACCATCTTCATCCACCCATGACCATCTTCATCCACCCATGAGCATCTTCATCCGCCCATGACCATCTTCATCCACCCATGACCATCTTCATCCACCCATGACCATCTTCATCCGCCCATGACCATCTTCATCCACCCATGACCATCTTCATCCACCCATGACCATCTTCATCCACCCATGACCATCTTCATCCACCCATGACCATCTTCATCCGCCCATGACCATCTTCATCCGCCCACGCCCATCCCGTGCGCGGTGCGCCATCCCTCTGTATCTTCTTGCAGTTTGTGACATGTGTCGGTCCTAGCCCAGCGGACCCCCGCACCATCATTGCTGGTGAGCTGCTCTTTTCCCAGAGCCTGCTGATGCATGTGCCTCGTGTGGTAGCCCTTTGCGCCGTGTTGGTTCATCAGTGCTGGTTACATCGGGTAACTCCAGTGGGCCTTGGCATTGGACCGGCCTTTGTGAACCTGGTCAAAGTGTTCCCACTGCCGTGGGGAAACGGCAGGATGGGCAGGTCACAGGAGGCTGGGCTGGTCACAGTAGGATGGGCAGGTCACAGGAGGATGGAGCGCACTCGTTGTGTGGATGCAAAGCTGCAGGCATGCAAAGACCACTTGGTACTTTTGCCAGACATGGATACCAGCTCCAGCACAGCCTTCCGAGTCGGTGCTCCTCACACTCAGCTTCAACACATGCTCTTCTTGCCTTTCTCGAATAGGTGTTTCTTGGCTCACCTGCTCTCCTTCACGTGCCTTCATTTGTGCCACACCAACGCCGGCAATGCTGTCCATGCCCTCATGCGAGCGGTGTCCCTGCACGACTGCTAATCGCTCACCATTTCCTCCTATTCCTCCCTTCCCCCCTTGCCTGCAGGCGGTGGAGATGGCGCCGTGGCTGTGTTTGACTCGCGCATTCACAAGGCTGTTGCCCGAGTGTCCTTGGGGCAAGGTTGCGAGGTGAGGGGGAGGAGTGATGTGACGGGGGGGTGAGGTGAGAGGGGGGGTGAGGTAAGAGGGAGGGGTTGTGAAGTAAGAGGGAGGGATGTGAATTGAGTGGGAGGGTGTGAGGCAGGACGAGGGATGTGAGGAGAGTGGGTGCGGCGAGAGATCAGAGGGGGAGATCGGAGCCTTGAACGGTGTGCTGCTCGCCGCCCCTCTCGCATGCATTCTCCTCGCTGCACATTCTGCACCACTGTCAACTCCTCCCTCCCACCCCCATCTGCCCCAGGTGACATCAGCAGCCTTCAGCCCGTGCGGTCGCTTCTTCCATGCCGCCTGCTCTGCCAACTGCTGCTTCGTCTTTGACTCCCGCTGCCTCCCTCCTCCTCGTCCTGCCCTCCTTCCTCCGCCTCCTCACCATCTTCCCCCCTCTGCGCTCTCTTCCGCCTCTCCCACGGCCTGCCCGTGCCCTCACTGCAGCACTCGGTGCAGCATGCCGGGTGAGAGGAGTGGGAGGGGCAGGGGTAGGGGCGTGCTGTGTGCAGAATGGTGAATAATGCCCCCCATGCCCTCTGTGCAGCTCTCAGTGCAGCATGCAAGGTGGGAGACAAGGTTGGGGGATGTTATATGCGGTGACGGTGCTTGAGGTTTGAAGCATGCTGAATGGTTTATCGTGCATAGCATGGTGCCTGCTGCCCCTCTTTTCTACTCTTTTCCCACCCCATTCCAGTGATCTACCTTTTTCAAAACTGTCTACTTGGTTCTTTTCTGTGTAGATGTAATTCATTCAACGTGAAAGTGTACAATCAATCCTTCACAAGTCAAACATTTGCTATACAAATCCCTCAAAGCCCTGGCCCTCCCATTCCCCCTCCCCTTCCCCCCCTTCCCCAACACGCCGCCCCCAGGTCTGTGGACTGTGGGGACGAAGGGGTGAACGACGCCCGCTGGCTCTCAGCCTCGCCTGGCCTCGTGACAGGCAGTGGCAATGGCAGGTGGGCGAGTGACAGGCAGTGGCAATGGCAGGTGGGCGAGTGACAGGCAGTGGCAATGGCAGGTGGGCGAGTGACAGGCAGTGGCAATGGCAGGTGGGCGAGTGACAGGCAGTGGCAATGGCAGGTGGGCGAGTGACAGGCAGTGGCAATGGCAGGTGGGCGAGTGACAGGCAGTGGCAATGGCAGGTGGGCGAGTGACAGGCAGTGGCAATGGCAGGTAGGCGAGTGACAGGCAGTGGCAATGGCAGGTGGGCGAGTGACAGGCAGTGGCAATGGCAGGTGGGCGAGTGACAGGCAGTGGCAATGGCAGGTGGGCGAGTGACAGGCAGTGGCAATGGCAGGTGGGGCGAAGCCAGGTGGGATCGTCTGGGTCATGATTTTCAGTGGTCACCTGTCTGAACCCTTTCGTGAGTCGTACTTCACTTGTGTCCGTCACCTGTGTTGTTCAGTCCTCACCTTTCATATCTTTACTGCTGCTCATTTTCTTCGCTTTCCAATTTTCTTTAATGGCAGCATGGCTGTATGGGATGTGACTCTAGCTGACCCCCTCACTGCCGTCTCCTTTGCACATACTCGATCAATAAATACTGTAAGCATTCTAATGCATGAAATATGTAAGCGCTTTCTAATACGCCTTTGCAAGCTAATATCTAACAGCATAAGCCCTTGGATAAATGAACAGTGTAAGCTGCTCAATTTGTCAACGCTTAAATCATCTAAAACACTCAGAACGTCTCTTTGCATTTGCATGAGCAATCTCCTGATTTGCTCTTCCGCGTAGGTGGCGGTGGCACCTGATGATGCCTGCATTGCCACGGGTGGCGACGACCAGAAAGTGGTGAGCATGCCTTTCCTGGTCCGCATGGATGTGCCTCCAGACAGAGGTGCTCGCACATCCATGCGGTGTGTGTACACATACCGTACACAGGCACATATACTACTTGTGCATGCACGCCCACACTCATGGACGCACACACCAACAACACGTGCGCAGTCACGCACGCACTTACTGTGACAAACCTCTCTCACTTCAAATGCACGCAACGATTCCAGCCCAACTCCCTCTGGCTTAGTTGCAGTTTCCTTGGCGAAGATAGAAAACGCATATCTGACTCGTCATGAAGGGTACAATGATAATTCTCTCCTTCGACATTCTGCACCTCAATCAAGAGCATGTAGTGTTCCCATCTCCATCTGTTACTCTACCGCCCTTTCCCTCGTCAGGTCCTATATCTGTCGCCGTTGACTGCCTCTCCAGCCTCAACTCCTTGGAAGCTTACACACCCCTTGCGCTTGTCGCCCTTGTTACAATAGTCGTCATACAGAAAACAGTCATGTTATCGTTTTCCCACGTATACGGGACCCAAATGCCAGTTTTTTTTACAGGTGCATATTTAAAGTCCCTAATGTCAAACATGTTTATTGTCATGTTTGTATAGACTGTATAGGGTCATCTCTTAGAGAGTACACGACTTAGGTATATCTGTGTGTACTCTGTTGGAATATCTCAAAGGACTTAAGCGTTTCTGAAGTGTAACACTACACTCGAGGAAGATTACAGGGGGGGTACGCGAGCCAACGGAGGTTACACGAGGGGGCAGACAAAGAACGCGAAGGAACTCGAAAGGTCGCAACTGGAGGTTGCGACTGACAGTTACAACATCGCGGATGGTAACCGAAGCGGCAATTGAGTCGCCTGTGCGACTCGATAACCGCTCCTGCAACTGTATTCTACAACTCCTTTCTTATTTCATATATATTGCTGTATGCTTGTTTCTTTAATCATCACTTGTTCTCATATACTAGTACAAGGGTTCAACTGCCTCAACTTCCGCTGCACTACTCAAGTCTCAATCTTCAACTGGGACTTAGTCTCTGAAAAAGATCCTAAGGGCATTTCTCAGCCCAACATACTCTCACTCTATCAATAACACTTTTCTGATTTTGATATGGTATCACGCGTAGGTTAGGATCCCCCCCCCCTACCGCTTCCGCTCGCCCCTCCTAGCCCCGTCGTGCCCCTAGCCCCGTTGCGACCCCCCTAGCCCCGTCGCGCCCCTTCCTGGGCCCCGTCGCGCCCCTTCCTGGGCCCTTGTAGCGCCCCTCCTGGGCCCCGTCGCGCCCCTCCCAGGCCCCGTCACGTCCCTCCTGGGCCCCGTCGCGCCCCTCCTCGGTCCCGTAGCGCCCCTCCTGGGCCCCGTCGCGCCCTTCCTGGGCCCTGTAGTGCCCCTCCCAGGCCCCGTCGCGCCTCTCCTAGGCCCCGTAGCGCCCCTCCTGGGCCCCGTAGCGCCCCTCCTGGGCCCCGTCGCGCCCTTCCTGGGCCCTGTAGTGCCCCTCCCAGGCCCCGTCGCGCCTCTCCTAGGCCCCGTAGCGCCCCTCCTGGGCCCCGTACCCCCTCCTGGGCCCCGTCGCGCCCTTCCTGGGCCCTGTAGCGCCCCTCCTGGGCTCAGTCGCGCCCCTCCCAGGCCTCGTCGCGCCCCTCCTGGGCCCCGTAGCGCCCCTCCTGGGTTCCGTCGCGCCCCTCCTGGGCCCCGTAGTGCCCCCCCCTGGGCCTCGTCGCGCCCTCCCAGGCCCCGTCGCGCCCCTCCTGGGCCCTGTAGCGCCCCTCCTGGGCCCCGTCGCGCCCCTCCTGGGTCCCGTAGCGCCCCTCCTGGGTTCCGTCGCGCCCCTCCTGGGCCCCGTAGTGCCCCCCCCTGGGCCTCGTCGCGCCCCTCCTGGGCCCCGTAGCGCCCCTCCTGGGCCGCGTCGAGCCCCCCCCCCCCCCCCCCCTCCTGGGCCCCGTCACGCCTTCCGGCCCCGTCGCACCCGCCCGGCCCCGTCGCACCTGCCCGGCCCCGTCGCATCAGCCCGGCCCCGTAGCGCCCGCCCGGCCCCGTCGCACCCGCCCGGCCCCGTCGCCCCTGCCCGGCCCCGTCGCAGCCGCCCGGCCCCGTCGCACCCGTCCGGCCCCGTCGCACCGGCCCGGCCCCGACGCACCTGCCCGGCCCCGTCGCACCGGCCCGGCCCCGACGCACCTGCCCGGCCCCGCCGCACCGGCCCGGCCCCGTCGCACCAGCCCGGCCCCGACGCACCCGCCCGGCCTCGTCGCACCGGCCCGGCCCCGTCGCACCCGCCCGGCCCCGTTGCACCGGCCCGGCCCCTGCGCTCGTCCCTGCCCCGGCCCCGGTCCTCCTCACTGGTACGGTTTCCCCCCCCCCCGCCCTGCACTGCCCTGCACCGTACTGCACCGCATTGTACCGCACGGCACCGCACTCCACCTTGCTGCACTGCCCTGCACCGCACTGCGCTGTTCCTGATGGCGGCGGAGCTTCGCTTCGACGCTGAAGGCCAGCCCCTGGAGTTCGAGGCGTGGCTTGCCGACCTCCGCCGTCAACTCACTGGCCAGCGGCAGGATGGCGAACCGCTTTCCGCACACCTTGACGGTACGCTCCCCTGCCCGGACCCCCCTGCTATTTTGCCCGCTGACTCCACCCCCACCGAGCGCGAGTCTACTGCTGCCACTGCCAGTGCGCGCTCTGTCTGGCTTTCTCGCGATGCTGTCGCCCAGCTTGCCATTAGCAACGCCCTTCCCCCGTCCGAGCGCCCTCGCTTTAGGTCCCTCACCACTGCTCAGGCATACTTAGATGCGGTCATCCAGCGCTATTCCACTCCTCCGGCTGCCTCGGTGGGTCGCCTGATCCTCCCGATCCTCTTTCCTGACCTTGCATCCTTCCCTACTGTCTCTGACCTTGCTGCCCACCTGCGCTCGATAGATGAGACCTGGCGCGCTGCCTGCACTGACGCACAGCTTAGAGCCCACCAGCCGCCCATTACCTCTACCCTCTACCTGCTTGCCACCCGCCTCCCTGACCGCCTTGCTGTCAGCCGCGACCGCTTCCTTAGCATTCACCCCGCCGACCTCACCCTCACTGACTTTGTAGACACCCTGACGGTGATAGAGACCCGTCACCGCTCCATCGCCCAGGCGAGCGGTGCCGTGCCGGTCCCTATCTTTCAGGGTTGTGGCCCCGCTCAGTGTACCTTCTCCGACGGCTCTGCCGCAGTGGCTGAGACTGCTGCTACCGCGGGGGTGCGGGAGGGGGTAGTGGTGGGGTCGGGTCGTCTGGTGCTGGAGCGGACGAGGGGACCCTGCCCAGTCCAGCTGAGCCGCCGCCCCTGCAGTTGCAGCAGCCGCAGCAGTTGCCGCAGTCGCAGCCTTTGCAGCAGCCGCAGCAGCCGTCGCAGACACGGCAGACGAGTGTCCTCCCGCCCGGGTGGCCCGGCGCTGGCGGTGGCCGGGCGCGTGGTGGTGTGTCGAGTGGTGGCTCTGGCGGCGGACGTTGTCAGTACCAGATCCAGACCGGTCCTCGCCGCGGCTACATTTGCGGTAAGATCGGTCACTCCACTCCCCGCTGTTTTCGTCGCCTGGACGACCTCTTTCGTCAGCGCTTCGGCCCGTCGCCAGACCTCCCGGACTGGCACATCATGCTTAGACGTAGTATTCCGATTTTTGACTTAGACATGGATGCCATTGTTGCTACTCTGCATGTGATGTATGCTGATGACTCTAGTGTGCTTCCAGCTTATTACTCACTGTTGCCTAGCGTAGGTGTGTCTAGCGTAGCCTCCCCTGCTGCGTCAGGCGTAGGATCCTCTGCTTTGTGTAGTCTTGGTGCTTCCACCGTCGTTCCGACGCCAGACGCCTCTGCTTCGCTTTCCTTCACCTTGGACTCTGGCGCTTCTCGGTTTTCTTCCATGACTCCACCACCCTGACGCCGCTTCCTGTTCCTGCTGCTGTCTCTCTTGCTGACCCCTTTGGTGGTCCGGTAGTCGCCCGCAGTTCCACCACCCTTCCCTGTCCAGCAGTTCCTTCGGGCTCTCTCACAGGTCTGCATATCCCCTCGTTCTCCAGGAACCTAGTTGGTGTCGGCTGCCTCCAGGACCTTGGCGTCACCACTACGTTCCCTGGCCACGAGCGGTATGCTGTCTGTACCGAGGCCGCCACTGGTGCCCCCTGTCCACGTTCCCCCGGGACCCGGTGTCCGGCCTGTTCACTCTGGATACCGTGACCCCCCGGCTGGGGCCCCCCCTCAGGTGGCTGCGTCTACCCAGGTTGCTGCTGCCTGCTCCTGTCGGTCCCTCACTCACCCGACTCTCCTTTGGCACCACCGCCTAGGTCACCCTGCGCTCCCGCATCTGCGTCACATGTCCCAGCACGGTCTTGTCCTTGGTCTCCCCGGTTCTCTCCCCGCGTTTCCCTCCTCCCCCCCCCCTTGCACGCCCTGTGTCGAGGGTCGGCTTCGCCGTGCCCCTCACTCCTCCTCTTTTCCCCCTACCGCCGCGCCGCTGCAGACCCTGCACCTGGACGTCTGGGGCCCCGCCCCCGTCTCTGGGCCGCGTCGAGAGCGCTACTTCCTTGTGCTTGTCGACGACTTCACTCGTTACACCACTGTCTTTCCCCTGGAGCGCAAGGCCGACGTGCCTGGCGCTCTCATCCCCTGGCTTGTCTCTGCGCGTGTCCACCGCGGTCTCCCTGTCTTGCGTCTTCACTCAGACCGTGGTGGCGAGTTTGCCTCAGGTGTCCTTGGTCGCTTTTGTCGTGCGGAGGGCATCACCCAGACGTTCACCCTACCGGACTCCCCACAGCAGAATGGGGTCGCTGAGCGACGCATCGGTTTGGTCATGAAGGTGGCTCGCACCTCCATGATCCATGCCGGTGCACCCCATTTTCTGTGGCCGTACGCTTCTCACTAGCTTAACTTGTGGCCGCACCCTCAGCAGCCGCAGGTTTCGCCGACCCGTCTTTGGACTGGGTCTCCTAGTGACGCGTCTGCGTTCCACGTCTGGGGCTGCCTTGCTCACGTTCGTGCCTCCGGCACGGACAAGCTCACTGCTCGCACCCTTCCCTGCGTCTTCCTCGGTTTTCCCCTTGACGCGTCCGACTGGCACTTTTACCACCCGCCGTCTCACCGCTTCTTTCACTCTCGCGACGTCACCTTTGACGAGTCCGTTTCCTACTACCGTCGCTTCCCCCACCGTGGTCCCCCTGTTACCCCCCCTGTTCCTGGTCACTCCTTCCCCGGTAGTCACTGCCCCTCCTCCTCCTCCTCCCCGTCCTGCCCCCTCTGGTGTGTCCCACGTCACCCCCCTTCCATCGGCGGACCCGGTTGAGGAGTCCTCTGACTCTGGTGGCCCTCCTGTGCAGTCCTCGCCGGCTGCCCCTCCCCGGTGTCCCCTCCCCAGTCCCCTCCTCCACCGCCTCTGCCGCCGCTGCAGCCGTCGTTGTCGCTGCCGCCGCCGCCGCCACCGCCGTCGCGGCCCCCGTTCGCTGACTCTGGGGGTGCTCGTCCCGGTCGCCCTGGGGGTGGCCCCTCTGGGGGTGCTGGTGTGGAGAGTGCCGGTGGTAGCCGAGGAGCAGCTTGCGGTCCAGGTGTCGCCGTTGCGCTGCCGCAGCAGCAGTCCCCGCCGGTGTCAGCCCTTCGCCTGCTCCGCCTTCCGTCACCCGACCCTGCGTCTATTCCTCCCCGGCCGTCTCCTCCTCTTCCTGTCTACGGCCCTGTTTTCCCTCCACCGGACTCGTCCCCGGCCTGTCTCCCCCTCGTTCCCCTCCTGTGTCACCTCCCCTGTGTCCTGACCCGACTCCTCCGTCGCACGTCTGGTCTCACCGTCCCTCCCGTGCTCGTCCTGCCTCGCCTGTCTTGCGCTCCCACCCTATGTTGCTTCGTTCCCACACGTCTCGTCCTCCCCTTCTGCCGTCGCCTCCTCCGTCCTCCCTTGTTGTTGCACCCCCCCCGCTGTCTGACTACCTTCGTGCCGCTTGTCCCCTTGTTTCTCGGGTCCTTGCCTCTTGTTACCGACCCGTCTGTTCCGGTCTCGTGCCTTGACGCCCTTGTCGCTGCTGTCGCTGACTTCGCCTCTACCCGCCGCCTTGACTACGCCACCGCTCTGGTCTCTGACCCTGCCTGTCCTCCGTCTGTCGGGGTGCTCCTGCTCTTGGCAGTGACGTCCTGGAGGACCGCCAGTTCGAGCTTGCTTTCCTCTTCGAGGCCGCTCCCCATCTCTGTTCCATGCTGCTAGTCCCTGAGGGTGACCCAGACGCTTTCGACATCCCGACCCCTCGCACTTACGCTGAGGCGACTTCGGGACCCTGGGCCTCACAGTGGATAGCTGCCATGGAACAGGAGATGGCATCTTGGAGATCCACCGGCACCTTTGTCGACGCAGTTCCCCCACCTGGGGTGAACGTTGTCGATGGCCGCTGGCTCTTCAATGTGAAGCGCCCTCCTGGAGAGCCGCCTGTGTTCAAGGCGCGCTATGTGGCTAGAGGCTTCAGTCAGCGCAAGGGGGTGGACTTCTTCCAGACCTTCGCTCCGACCCCGAAGATGACTACTCTTCGGGTTCTGTTACACCTAGCTGCTCAGCGTGACTACGAGCTTCACTCCCTCGACTTCTCCACTGCCTTCCTTCAGGGCAGCCTACACGAGCAGGTCTACTTGCGTCGCCCTCAGGGCTTTACTGGCACCTTCCCTCCTGGGACCCAGTGGCTCCTGCGGCGCCCCGTCTACGGCCTGCGCCAGGCTCCCCGTGAGTGGCACGACACTCTCCGTGCTACGCTTGCTGACCTGCAGTTCTTTCCGTCTTCCGCAGACCCTTCACTCTTCGTTCGTGCTGGCCAGACTCCGTTCTACATCCTTGTTTACGTCGACGACCTGGTCTTTGCCACAGCAGACAGGGACGCACTGGCCTCCGTGAAGGCAGAGCTGCTGAAGAGACACACGTGCACTGACCTTGGAGAACTGCGCCGCTACCTTGGCTTGCAGATCTCCAGGGACAGAGCATCGCGCACCATCACCCCGACTCAGTCACACTTGGTGCGCCAGGTCCTTCAGAGGTTCAGCCTTCAGTTCTCCTCTGCACAGCCCACCCCTCTGCTTGTAGACCACAGACTCTCCGCTCTAGTGTCTGAGGAGTTGGTAGAGCCCAGCGGCCCCTACGCAGAGCTGGTGGGTTGCCTCATGTACCTGATGACTTGCACTCGCCCAGATCTCGCATACCCTCTCAGCATCCTGGCTCGCTTTGTGGCTACAGGCAGACACCGACCGCAGCACTGGTCTGCCGCTAAGAGGGTTTTGCGTTATCTTGCTAGTACATCGGGCATGGGGTTAGTGCTAGGAGGACGCAGGCCAGTGGTCCTTACTGGACACACAGACGCTTCGTGGGCAGACGACGCCGAGACACTCAGGTCTACCCAGGGCTACTGCTTCAGCCTTGGCTCAGCTGCCGTCTCGTGGAGAGCTACCCGCTCCTCGTCTGTTGCTCAGTCCAGCTGTGAGGCTGAGATCTACGCTGGTGCCATGGTGGCACAGGAGCTCCGCTGGCTGACCTTCTTGCTCACTGACTTAGGTGAGCGGCCTAGCTCTGCCCCAGTCCTGTTCGCTGACAACAGGGCCATGATCCTCCTGTGCCAGGAGCCTCGACTTGAGGGCAGAGCGAAGCACATTCAGCTGCGGTACTTCCTCCTGCGTGAGCTACAGCAGCGACGTCAGGCTCGCGTAGTACACTTGACCTCAGGTGCCAACACGGCTGATATCTTTACGAAGGCGCTTGCGCCTAAAGATCATCAGCGACACTGTGTACAGCTTGGTCTAGTTCCTGTAGCCTCTCACTTGCTAGGACCTTGACTTTGTACTGTCCTTTATATGTATACTCAGACTGGACTTGTGTCCTCTTCCAGTGGCTGGACTAGTAGTGCCGCCCTGCTCTTGTTCTTGCCTTGTCTGTACTCCTTCTGACTGGTCTCTCAGACCCTTGTCTCAGAGGTTGGACTAGTAGTGCCGCCCTGAGCTGCTTGTTTAGGACATTCCCATATGCAGTCTAGGGGGTGTGTCAAACATGTGTAATTGTCATGTTTGTATAGACTGTATAGGGTCATCTCTTAGAGTCAGGGTCAATAACACTTTTCTGATTTTGATACCTAAGTCAGCAGCCCATGCTCATATTGTCACACACTACCGTAATTCCCCGGATATACCGTCATTCCCCAGATATACCGTAATCCCCCGGATATACCGTAATCCCCCGGATATACCGTAATCCCCCGGATATACCGTAATCCCCCGGATATACCGTAATCCCCCGGATATACCGTGATCCCCCGGATATACCGTAATCCCCCGGATATACCGTGATCCCCGGATATACCGTAATCCCCCGGATATACCGTAATCCCCCGGATATACCGTAACCCCCCGGATATACCGTAATATCAGAATGAGAGTAGTGAATAATGACTAGTGAGAGAGTACAGAAAGATATACCTAAGAATTGTACCCTATACAGTCTATTCAAACATAACAAATACACATGTTTGACACACCCGCTAGACTGCATAGGGGAATGTCCTAAACAAGCAGCTCAGGGCGGCACTACTAGTCCAACCTCTGAGACAAGGGTCTAAGAGACCAATCAGAAGGAGTACAGACAAAGCGAGAGCAAGACCAGGGCGGCACTACTAGTCCAGCCACTGGGAGAGGACACAAGTCCAGTCTGAGTATACATATAAAGGACAGTACAAAGTCAAGGCCCTAGCAAGTGAGAGGCTACAGGAACTAGACCAAGCTGTACACAGTGCCGTTGATGATCTTTAGGCGCAAGCGCCTTCGTAAAGATATCAGCTGTGTTGGCACCTGAGGCCAAGTGTACTACGCGAGCCTGACGTCGCTGCTATAGCTCACGCAGGAGGAAGTACCGCAGCTGAATATGCTTTGCTCTGCCCTCGAGTCGAGGCTCCTGACACAGGAGGATCATGGCCCTGTTGTCAGCGAACAGGACCGGGGCAGAGCTAGGCCGCTCACCTAAGTCAGTGAGCAAGAAGGTCAGCCAGCGGAGCTCCTGTGCCGCCATGGCACTAGCGTAGATCTCAGCCTCACAGCTGGACTGGGCAACAGACGAGGAGCGGGTAGCTCTCCACGAGACGGCAACTGAGCCAAGGCTAAAGCAGTAGCCCTGGGTAGACCTGAGTGTCTCGGCATCGTCTGCCCACGAAGCGTCTGTGTGTCCAGTAAGGACCACTGACCTGCGTCCTCCTAGCACTAACCCCATGCCCGATGTACTAGCAAGATAACGCAAAACCCTCTTAGCGGCAGACCTGTGCTGCGGTCGGTGTCTGCCTGTGGCCACAAAGCGAGCCAGGATGCTGAGAGGGTATGCGAGATCTGGGCGAGTGCAAGTCATCAGGTACATGAGGCAACCCACCAGCTCTGCGTAGGGGCCGCTGGGCTCTACCGACTCCTCTGACACTGGAGCGGAGAGTCTGTGGTCTACAAGCAGAGGGGTGGGCTGTGCAGAGGAGAACTGAAGGCTGAACCTCTGAAGGACCTGGCGCACCAAGTGTGACTGAGTCAGGGTGATGGTGCGCGATGCTCTGTCCCTAGAGATCTGCAAGCCAAGGTAGCGGCGCAGTTCTCCAAGGTCAGTGCACGTGTGTCTCTTCAGCAGCTCTGCCTTCACGGAGGCCAGTGCGTCCCTGTCTGCTGTGGCAAAGACCAGGTCGTCGACGTAAACAAGGATGTAGAACGGAGTCTGGCCAGCACGAACGAAGAGTGAGGGGTCTGCGGAGGACGGAAAGAACTGCAGGTCAGCAAGCGTAGCACGGAGAGTGTCGTGCCACTCACGGGGAGCCAAGCGCAGGCCGTAGACGGGGCGCCGAAGGAGCCACTGGGTCCCAGGAGGGAAGGTGCCAGTAAAGCCCTGAGGGCGACGCAAGAAGACCAGCTCGTGTAGGCTGCCCTGAAGGAAGGCAGTGGAGAAGTCGAGGGAGTGAAGCTCGTAGTCACGATGAGCAGCTAGGTGTAGCAGAACCCGAAGAGTAGTCATCTTCGGGGTCGGAGCGTAGGTCTGGAAGAAGTCCACCCCCTCACGCTGACTGAAGCCTCTAGCGACATAGCGCGCCTTGAAGACAGGCGGCTCTCCAGGAGGGCGCTTCACCTTGAAGAGCCAGCGGCCATCGACTACGTTCACCCCAGGCAGGGGAACTGCGTCGACGAAGGTGCCGGTGGATCTCCAAGATGCCATCTCCTGCTCCATGGCAGCTATCCACTGCGAGGCCCAGGGTCCCGAAGTCGCCTCAGCGTAAGTGCAAGGGGTCGGGATGTCGAAAGCGTCTGGGTCACCCTCAGGGACTAGCAGCATGGAACAGAGATGGGGAGCAGCCTCGGACAGGAAAGCAAGCTCGAACTGGCGGTCCTCCAGGACATCACTGCCAAGGGCAGGAGCACCCCCGACAGACGGAGGACAGGCAGGGTCAGAGACCAGAGCTGTGGCGTAGTCAAGGCGGCGGGTAGAGGCGAAGTCAGCGACCGCAGCAACAAGAGCGTCAAGGCACGAGACCGGAACAGACGGGTCGGTAACGAGAGAGGCAAGGACCCGAGGAACAAGAGGACGAGCGGCACGAAGGTAGTCAGACAGCGGGGGGGGTGCAATAACAAGGGAGGACGGAGGAGGCGACGGCAGAAGGGGAGGACGAGACGCGTGGGAACGAAGCAACATAGGGTGGGAGCGCAAGACAGGCGAGGCAAGACGAGCACGGGAGGGACGGTGAGACCAAACGTGCGAAGGAGGAGTCGGGTCAGGAGACAGGGGAGGGGACACAGGAGGGGAACGAGGGGGAAGACGGGCCGGGGACGAGTCCGGCGGAAGGGAACACAGGGTCGTAGATGGGAAGAGGAGGAGACGGTCGGAGAGGAAGAGACGCAGGGTCGGGGGACGGAAGGCCGAGCAGGCGAAGGGCTGACACCGGCGGGGACTGCTGCTGTGGCGGCACAACGGCGACACCTGGACCGCAAGCTGCTCCTCAGCTACCACCGACACACTCCACACCAGCACCCCCAGAGGGACCACCCCCAGGGCTACCGGGACGAGAACCCCCAGAGTCAGCGAACGGGTGCTGGGACGGCGGCGGCGACGGCGGCGGCGGCGGCGGCGGAAGCGACAACGACAGCTGCAGCGGCGGCAGAGGCGGTGGAGGAGGGGACTGGGGAGGGGACGCCGGGGGAGGGGCGGCTGGCGAGGACTGCGCAACAGGGCCACCAGAGTCAGAAGACTCCTCAACCGGGTCTACCGACGGAAGGGGGGTGACGTGGGACACACCAGAGGGGGCAGGACGGGGAGGAGGAGGAGGAGGGGCAGGGACTACCGGGGAAGGAGTGACCAGGAACAGGGGGGGGGTAACCGGGGGACCGCGGTGGGGGAAGCGACGGTAGTAGGAGACGGACTCGTCAAATGTGACGTCGCGAGAGTGAAAGAAGCGGTGAGACGGCGGGTGGTAAAAGTGCCAGTCGGACGCGTCAAGGGGAAAACCGAGGAAGACACAGGGAAGGGTGCGGGCAGTGAGCTTGTCCGTGCCGGAGGCACGGACGTGAGCAAGGCAGCCCCAGACGTGGAACGCAGACGCGTCACCAGGAGACCTAGTCCAAAGACGGGTCGGCGAAACCTGCGGTTGCTGAGGGTGCGGCCACAAGTTAAGCTGGTGAGAAGCGTAGCGCACAGCGAACGGCCACAGAAAATGGGGTGCACCAGCATGGATCATGGAGGTGCGAGCCACCTCCATGACAAAACCGATGCGTCGCTCAGCGACCCCATTCTGCTGTGGGGAGTCCGGTAGGGTGAACGACTGGGTGATGCCCTCCGCACGACAAAAGCGACCAAGGACACCTGAGGCAAACTCGCCACCACGGTCGGAGTGAAGACGCAAGACAGGGAGACCGCGGTGGACACGCGGAGAGACAAGCCAGGGGATGAGAGCGCCAGGCACGTCGGCCTTGCGCTCTAGGGGAAAGACTGTAGTGTAACGAGTGAAGTCGTCGACAAGCACAAGGAAGTAGTGCTCTCGACGCGGCCCAGGGACGGGGGCGGGGCCCCAGACGTCCAGGTGCAGGGTCTGCAGCGGCGCGGCGGTAGGGGGAAACGAGGAGGAGTGAGGGGCACGGCGAAGCCGACCCTCGACACAAGGCGTGCAAGGTGGGGCTGGGGAGGAGGGAAACGCGGGGAGAGAACCTGGGAGACCAAGGACAAGACCGTGATGGGACATGTGACGCGGACGCGGGAGCGTTGGGTGACCTAGGCGGTGGTGCCAAAGGAGAGTCGGGTGAGTGAGGGACCGACAGGAGCAGGCAGCAGCAACCTGGGTGAGCGCTCCAGCCGGGGGGGTCACGGTGTCCAGAGTGAACAGGCCAGACACCGGGTCCCGGGGGAACGTGGACAGGGGGGCACCAGTGGCGGCCTCGGTACAGACAGCATACCGCTCGTGACCAGGGAACGTAGTGGTGACGCCAAGGTCCTGGAGGCAGCCGACACCAACTAGGTTCCTGGAGAACGAGGGGATATGCAGACCTGTGAGAGTGCCCGAAGGAACCGCCGGACAGGGAAGGGTGGTGGAACTGCGGGCGACTACCGGACCGCCGGAGGGGTCAGCAAGAGAAACGGCAGCAGGAACAGGAAGCGGCGTCAGGGTGGTGAAGTCACGGAAGAAACACCGGGAAGCGCCAGAGTCCAGGGTGAAGGAAAGCGAGGCAGAGGCATCTGGCGACGGAACGACGGCGGAGGCACCAAGACTACACAAAGCAGGGGATCCTACGCCTGACGCAGCAGGGGAGGCTAAGCTAGGCACACCTACACTAGCCGACAGTGAGTAATAAGCGGGAAGCACACGAGAGTCATCAGCATACATCACATGCAGGGCAGAAACAATGGCACCCATGTCCATGTCAAAAATCTGAATCTTACATCTAAGCAAACTGTGCCAGTCCGAAAGGTCTGGCGACGGGCCGAAGCGCTGACGAAAGAGGTCGTCCAGGCGACGAAAACAGCGGGGAGTGGAGTGACCGATCTTACCGCAAACGAAGCCGCGGCGAGGACCGGTCTGGATCTGGTACTGACAACGCACGCCTCCAGAGCCACCACTCGGCACACCACCACGCGCCCGGCCACCGCCAGCGCCGGGCCACCCGGGCGGGAGGACACTCGTCTGCCGCGTCTGCAACGGCTGCTGCGAAGGCTGCGGCTGCTACGACTGCGGCGGCTGCTGCGGCTGCTGCTGCTGCTGCGACTGCAGGGGCGGCGGCTCAGCTGAACTGGGCAGGGTCCCCTCGTCCGCTCCAGCACCAGACGACCCGACTCCACCACCACCCCCTCCTGCACCGCCGCCGCCTCCGCCGCGCCCAACCTTGGGGCGGCGGCCCTTCCCCGAACGAAATTGCGCTGCAGCAGCAGTCTCAGCCACAGCGGCAGAGCCGTCGGAGAAGGTACACTGAGCGGGGGCACAACCCAGAAAGATAGGGACCGGCACGGTACCGCTCGCCTGGGCGATGGAGCGGTGGCGGGTCTCAATCACAGTCAGGGTGTCTACAAAGTCAGGGAGGGTGAGGTCTGCGGGGTGCATGCTAAGGAAGCGGTCGCGGGCGACAGCAAGGCGGTCAGGAAGGCGGGTGGCAAGCAGGTAAAGGGTAGAGGTAATGGGCGGCTGGTGGGCTCTAAGCTGTGCGTCAGTGCAGGCAGCGCGCCAGGTCTCATCTATCGAGCGCAGGTGGGCAGCGAGGTCAGAGACAGTGGGGAAAGATGCAAGGTCAGGAAAGAGCATCGGGAGGATCAGGCGACCCACCGAGGCAGCCGGAGGGGTGGAATAGCGCTTGATGACAGCATCTAAGTATGCCTGAGAAGTAGTGAGGGACCTAAAGCGAGGGCGCTCGGACGGGGGAAGGGCGTTGCTAATGGCAAGCTGGGCGACAGCATCGCGAGAAAGCCAGACAGAGCGCGCACGGGCAGTGGCAGCAGTAGACTCGCGCTCAGTGGGTGCGGAGTCAGCGGGCAGAATAGCAGGGGGGTCTGGGCAGGGGAGCGTACCGTCAAGGTGTGCGGAAAGCGGTTCACCATCCTGCCGCTGGCCAGTGAGTTGGCGCCGGAGGTCGGCAAGCCACGCCTCGAACTCTAGAGGCTGGCCTTCAGCGTCGAAGCGAAGCTCCGCCGCCATCAGGGGCAGTGTTGGACGGGACAGTACGGTGCAGTGAGGTGCAGTGCAAAGCAGAGCAGTGCAGGGCGGTGCAGTGCGGGGCAGGGCAGTGCAGTGCGGTGCGGGGCGGTGCAGGGCGGTGCAGGGCAGTGCAGTGCGGAGCAGGGCGGTGCAGGGAGGGGGGGGGGAGAAGCGTACCAGTGAGGATGAAGGGGCCGGGGCAGGGATGAGCGCAGGCGCCGGGCCGGTGCAGCGGGGCCCGGCAAACGCGGCGGGGCCGGGCAGGGCGCAACGGGGCCGGGCCGGTGCGACGGGGCCGGGCCGGTGCAAGGGGGCCGGGCGGGTGCGACGGGGCCGGGCCGGCGCGACGGGACCGGGCAGGTGCGACAGGGCCGGGCGAGGGCGACGGGGCCGGGCGGGCGCGACGGGGCCGGACGGGTGCGACGGGGCCGGGCAGGTGCGACAGGGCCGGGCGGGTGCGACGGGGCCGGGCAGGTGCGACGGGGCCGGGCAGGGGGCGACGGGGCCGGGCAGGGCGTGACGGGGCCTGAAGGCTTGACGGGGCCCAGGAGGGGCGCTACGGGGCCCAGGAGGGGCGTTTCGGGGCCCAGGAGGGGCACTACGGGGCCCAGGAGGGGCCCAGGAGGGGCACTACTCGAGACATTACTACAAGTAAAACTACTTCAGAAAGTGCATGGAACATTATAAAAAACTTCTATTTATCTAACATTTTCTGTTTTAGCTGTTGAGAACTAATAGAAATAGAAAGAAATGTGAGGATATTAAAAATGAACACTGAAGATAATTTTCTTCAAATTTATTGAAATGAGCTCCGCAACCCTAAGACGAACCTGTCCCCTTTTGTTAATATTTTGATCGTACAAAAAGTTGCCTGAAAGTAGGTTTTCCTCTGTGCGTATCACAATTTCAAAAGCTGCACATGAGTGATTTACATCATGTTTTTAATTACCATCTTGAAAGCTACAAAGTTGTTGAATGAACCTTATTACTATTAGTTTTTTTCTTGCCAAAAAATTGCTTCAATGTACTGGCGGTTACAAATTGGTTCAAACAACTTCCACCCATTGCTTGAAAGTTGATTTGAGTGACCTTGGGAAAGTTGGGCTGGAGCAGCTTTCACGCAACTTCCGTGCCACTTCGCAAGCTTGGGTTTTTTTCGATGCCTTGCGGGCTGGAATGGGGCATACCGGCAGCTGAGCCTCATCTCCAGTAGCATCTTCAATGGGCAGAGACGGCACACGGGCAGGTAGTGCAGTGGTTGGTTGGCCATTGTCCACCACCGCGAATTCCTGCGCCTCCATGCTGTCCACACCCAGAGAAAGCCGACCCAGAGTTTCCCCAAGCGCTCCGAGCTCGACCGGCGACGGAACTTCCCCCGTGCGAGCCACGTTCACATGCTCCATAAGTGGCAGCCATTGCGCGGGAAAACAGCGACAACGCCACCAACAGCGTTGCACAGTGGCTTGATCGATGGCTCCCCAAGCTTGGCGGAGATCAACGACCGACCACTTCGCATACGGCTTCAAGCGTAGCACATCAACTGCCCCGCGGCTCTCATCCCATGTAGCCACGACCCCTGCTACCCATCCCGCACAGAATCTCATCTTGATCGTCGCGATAATGCCTTGATCTAGCGACTGTAGAAACGTCGTCGTATTGGCTGGGTATAACAGCTCATCCCAAAAATCACCCCTGCAAAATTCAACCCACATGATCGTCACAGGTTTCCCGAGGGTTTCCCCCGCGAGGGTTACCCTCGTGTCGCTGTGCACCAGTCCCGCGTGTATCCCCCTGTCGAATTTACTTTCGTTGTGACCTGCAGGTTATCCTCGGCGGGTGACATGCGTGTAACAACTTTGACTCCTGCAGGATTCCAACACCAACCCTACATGTGACGTCACCCCGAGTCGCGTCCGCGAGGTGGCCAATCCCGGAAGGAAGCAAGCACGAAAAAATGCTGCACTGCGCGAATGCATATAATACCTACTCATAGAACATCATAAAATATTTTGCGCCTACACTGGCCTGCAAATCATTACTATTTGCAAAGAACTTAGACTTCAATATGTTTACAATCAGACGTCTGGTATCAACTGTAACTGCTATATTACAACAAATTCAGTACAATAATACGGAATGATACAGATCCCCATGTCTCTGGAATTTGACTGATCTAAATACCTGCACAGAAATGTGGAAAACGGAAAGCGGTTAGCAACAAGGTGACACTGGCCGAAATTTCTAGCAGCTTACACTTACATTCAGGCTCGCGAAGGAACCTCTGTAAGGCACAACAGTGGCGGACAATGATTCAAGAAATTGCATGACAGCACCCGGCAGAAAAAAATAACCACAAGGACAACTCACCTTCCTCCCAAGCAGCCATTAATTGCTGTGAAGTTAGAAGAACCCTCACGACATTTCTGTTAACGATCAAGAAATACATCCACTTGCGCAGATAAAAAGCAGGTTTAAAAAAAAAAAAAAAACAAACAAATCAACATGAGCAGAAACATACAGTCGCACTGCACCATGACTTATAACAGAAGTCGTTGTCACATACCTGCTTAAACAACGCAGACACACAGGAAGTTTGTCGAAGCCCTCAAGTTGGATGCACGATGCTTCGCTCTAAGGTGAGTAGAAGTCACTGCGTACACACGACGAACAGAATCAGGGAATGCATAGGGCACCACGGGATGGGGCATCAGACAGAGTATGGAATACTGAGGAGCTGAACAGAAACTCAGGACTCGCGTGGTACTTCTAATAGAGACGTATGAACAAGCATACCAAGGCGAAGTGCTTGTGAAAGAACGGAAACAAGAGATCGCAGAGGGAACAGCATCAGTACAGAGACTGGGGTTTGAGGCTTCAGTTGTGAGTTTATCGGTGAGGACGCGCAGTACTTGCAGCTTCATGCCAGAGCTTTGGGCCGTAGACAGTGCCCCCAAAAGTGAACATTGTTTCGTCAACTTTCAAGCCTCTCATGTACAGAATCTCAGAGATCGCTGCAATATAAACCAAACTTTGGACTTCATCAAGTGCACGCGACAGTTTACTGCATGCCAGCCGTCCACGCCCTGGCATGTACTCTGCGGTTCAACATGCAATGCTCTCATTGGTCGGTCGCGTCAACCTGACCCATCACTTTCTACCCCGTTTAACAAGCTCCGTCAAACACATCAAATTTTCCGAACCAGTTCCATATATCCCTTGTTTCAGTAGTGTACCCTCGAACCAGTCAAACGAGAGTTCCGGACCTCGCATCGAGACTTGCTATTGGTGCTGAAGAAAGCTGTGGCACGGGCCAAAGCATCAATCAAAACAGCAATCGCGAAGCAGTTTTGATTGGTTGCTCCGCTTTGTCGTGAAAAGATGCAGACTTTTTGGGAGGAGTTACAGTTTCGCCCCACAACAAAGTAACTTGCGTCACTCATGTGGGGAACTTGGGGGCATCAGAGGGGCCGTCACGTGTGGGTAACCCACCTTTCCGTCAGCTATTCGGGGGCGAGAAATTTGGGATGCTCTGGGGCTGTTAGTAGGAGTAGAGGTTGAGGGATCCTTGAAGAAAGAGTGTTAGCATAATCCGTCCCAAAAATTGGGGGCCGGAAACCTATGCACCTGCTTCGCACGTTCGCGGAAGTGCTATGCACCTACTATGCTCGTGAAGGCTATGTCTAAACGTGTTCATCAGTGAAGCATAAACATAGTTCCGAAATGCAAAGCTCATACAAAGCACCTACTTAGTGCGAGGAATGTCGAGGTGCATTGCGTTTACATTGTCCATGATGATCGTCGTGCTATGATGTTGCGCTAGACGTAGCATGCGCTATGCATGTGCTTTGTGTGCTTTCGTCATTGCTATGTTGATGCTATGCAGACACATAGTATTTCAAGCCTGAAGCATTCCCGCCACAATTCATGTTGTTTTATATCTAGTACACTAGGTGCAGTAATTCTGTATTTACATATTCATATAACATCTTGATTGCACAAATAAAAATACAACAAAATTGAACTACAAATTCCGCACTTCCGTAGCTCGATTTCGGGAAGGTGACAGATCATGAGAACGGGATAAAAGCGGTGACATGGAAGCGGATCCCGTTCAACGGCTATTTCCACCATGCCTTCAAATTTGCTTCATCAAGGTCGTGACTGGGTTCTGTCCACTCTTTTCCAGAGCCCAGCATGCCAGCTGAGTACAGGGCAGAGAATGCAAGGCGACAAGACAGGTAGAAATTCTAACAGCATAATTCAACTTACGGATTTCGGCATTCAGTAGTACTACAATCAAAATCTTGTCCAGCAAACAGGAAACCGGGACCGGAGGGTGAGTTGATAAGAGAAATAGGACGGGAAATGACAGAGTCAGGATACATTCAGACTTACCGTTTAGGCCGCCATGGTGATAGTGCCCGGATCGAGGATCGCGGCTGGTACACCATACGGAGGTGCTGCCTTTTGGCAGAAGAATTTTCTTGATGAGGAACCTGCAACGAAGTAAGAAAAACCAAAGTTATTAGTCAGCAGAAAGGGGCTGTACTGTGGAACGCTATAAAAACGACGAACGGTATAACTACCGATACGCAGGAACGGAAACGCCACGGCTCCTACTCAGTGCAGTCTTAGATCTAGGAGTTCAGAGTGGTATGAAAATGGAGAAGGAAGACTAGCGGGTGGGAGAGCAAAGTCTAGAAATAAGGAAGAGGGTTCTGAGCACATGATGGGTCATATGAGAAGGAATTGAGACGTGAGGTGAGGAGTTTCTGTGGCTACATATTCTGGGTGTGGGTTGATAAGGGGGTGATGTGGTGGTTGGGGATTGGTCAGAAGTTGGCTGCACAATTTTTGCTGGCTCGACCGTTCTTTGGTACGATACAAAGTGTCTCGTTTCTAAGAAATCTGTGTTGCGTCTCTTTTACGGTCGCAATAAACAATCGCAAATTATACAGCCCCCCTACCCAGTTTGTCGAACTGATTTTCCCTTTCGCGAAGCGTGTCGAGTTTTCGCCGAAGCGCGTCGAGTTTTCGCCGACCATATTTTCGCCCATATTTTTTTTAAGCGCGTCGAGTTTCCACTGACCAATTACAGACGAGAAATTTGGCCTCTTTCGTGTTTTCAGATTGGCTGGTACGATATTTGTCCTTGGCCAATCACAACCGACCCAGCACGCTGCTCTTGGCCTAGGCAACCCGTGCTTCTTTGGTATGGTCGTTGGGATGTGACTGGAATGAAGCAGAAACCTACAGAACGCTAATAATTTGCCACGGTAGCGGATAGGTTTAGGTTTGGAGGGCCCGATGAAGCGGGGACATAGGGCCTCTGGACAAAGCCTTTGCCAATGTGGACTTTGCTCCCACGAAGCCTTCGTCCCTGCTTCATTCCTATGTCCTCTCAACCTCGTCCAGGGGGACTTCGTAAAACCTTTGTCACAATTGTCCAACCCAACCCCGATTCACATTTTTGGGATGTCACTAGATCATATGATAGCTTCAAACAAGGAAGAGAGCACACTTATACTAGGAAAGCTTTCTTGGCACCTTGGTACTTCTAAAGGCGCCTAGATAAGGTCGCCCGTGGCGCCTTGGCATTTCTATCCTAGCTGGAGACAAGCACGCAAGCTCATGATTATTTACAAATAGCCTTGCCTTGTTGTCTCTCCTAGGAAATAGCTAAACAAGCATAGAAATTAACTATACAAGTAGTTTTCATTTTCCAAGTAGTGCTGGCGTCTTCGTCATCTTGTACATGTCGATTGTAGTCTTCGCTGGCGCTTGTAGTAGCTGCAGTAGTTAATCTCTCGGTTGTGCTGCCGCTTTCCACGCTTTGCTGGCTCTCGGAATCTACTCTAGAGTAGTGCTGTGACTCACAGACAACTGTACAATTTTGCGGTTGAGGAATTGTTCAGTTCGAGGCGCACGATTTTGGTTGGGCAAATCCAACCTCGAAATCTACAGTTCGCTGAGTTGGCGAACTTTTGGGTGAGTTCGCTTTCGCCTTGTAACACCGGGAGAAATACAATCCGCAAATTGGAAAGCTTGATGGTCTTGAATCTGTTGGAAATATCTCAAAGGACTTAAGCGTTTCTGAAGTGTAACACTACACTCGAGGAAGATAGCAACGGGTACGCGAGTCAACGGAGGTTACACGAGGGGGCGGACAAAGAACGCGAAAGGACTCGAAAGGTCGCAACTGGAGGTTGCGACTGACCGTTACAACATCGCGGATGGTAACCGAAGCGACAATCGAGTTGCTGTGCGACTCGATAACCGCTCCTGCAACTGTATTCTACAACTGCTTTCTTATTTTCTATATATTGCTGTATGCTTGTTTCTTTAATCAATCACTTGTTCTCATATACTAGTACAAGGGTTCAAACTACTCAACTTCCGCTGCACTACTCAAGTCTCATTCTTCAACTGGGACTTAGTCTCTGGAAAGATCCTAAGGGCTTTTCTCAGCCCAACATGGTATGAGAGCTGGTCAGAGACCAAACTCCCAGCAAGTACGCTCTATCTACAATCTGCAATTCAAACGACTTCATTGATTACAAGTCATGGACAGCAAGGGCAAGAAAATCTCTACAGGCTCACCCACCGCCCAAGACACTCAACCAGGCAACTCTGGATTGCACACTTCAGGACTGCAAACCGAGACCGGCGCTGCTCAAGAAACAACAGGAAGAGCACCGGAAATGGTGACTCCATCACCCTCTTCAAGCGTGGATCCGAACCTTATGGAAAGGTTCTTCAGCTTCATGTCGCACTTCGACCAGCAGCAGCAGACAAGGACACCTGCGCATTCAACACAAAGCAACGGAGGAAACATGGGATTAGCGCCGATGAGCCTTGACAACTCATCGTTCGGGCGACACAATCAAGCGCCTACCTTTGCGCCTTATCACTCTTCACCGGGGACGTTCGAGTTCATGCCGCCCCGTGCCCAACCAACAGCAGCTGCATCACAACAGACACCAAACGAGATTTTAAGTCTCCAGGCGCAGTTTTCACACGTGATTAAACTGCAGACATCCTCACCATTCAATGGACACGATTTCTTTACCTGGAGTTTTGAGTTCGAGCTGCTGATGGAGGCTGCGCAACTCTTGGGATACTTCAACGGGTCCCTGCCATTCCCAAGCAACGGCACTGGAAAGGAGCAAGAAATTTTTACGTATCAGTCGCTGCTGGCGTATACAGTTCTCCTACGGAACCTGTCACCACAAGAACAGCAAAGCATCAGAACGTATCGGAGCTACGGAAACTCTGCGGAACTCGCATGGCATCGCCTCAAGTGTCTCTATCAAGCAAACGACAGCGTGACACAAAGCAAACTCATGCAGCAGCTGACAACAATACAAATGAAGACCGGGGAAAAGGCGATGCAGTATATGAGTCGATGCCAAACACTCCGCGACCGCCTGCTTCGGTGCGGAGGAACAATCACTGAAGAAAGCTTCGTGACGCTCGTCCTCGCCGGGCTCGGGCCAGAATGGAGAACCACACGCTCGCTTCTTCGCGCCCACGGAAGGATCTCGGAGATGCACCTCTGCGCCGAGCTTCATGCTGAACAACAGGAGATGGACCTGTTCGAAAAAAGACAACCAAGAAAGCAGCAGCAGTTAGTTTTTTACACTCAACGAAGGAACGACAACAACTACAATCGACGCGGCAAGCAAGATCAACGCGACAACAAAGGACTCACCATCGTGCCGCCGTTCTGCTACAACTGTCAAACATCCGGACATTCCAAAGTCAACTGCACACGTCCTCGTGTTTATCGCCCAGTAGACCCACAACTCGCTTCCACTCAAGAAAGCCCTCCAAGGCGTTCTTCCAGATCTGCACAAGGGACACCGAACATCATCAACTGTATGGTACACATCGACAACTGCGCACCAAGATCACCACCCACTTACGCGCCAGACGAAGAAGAACTCCTGCCGCCGCGCTCACAAGGACTTCAAGTCAACCCGACATATGCTGCAGTCGCCAACGCCGAACCCACCGAACGAAACACCTGGTTCTTGGACAGTTGCTGCGGTCAACACATGTGTTCTTCTGGACGCTTCGTGCAACGAGAACGACGCCTCAACAGCGACGTCATCATCACCGTCGCCAACAACGAAAACCTGAAAACAAACAGACAAGGAGTGGTTCAGTTACAGTCCATGGAAACAAATGTCATCCTGCAACTCAACAAGGTCCTAATCGTTGACAACTTGGGACACAATCTGCTAAGCGTCAGCCAGCTCATGGCAAAAGGGATTCACCTGGAGTGCGACTCGGACTCCAACGAGTTTCGTCTTTACCACGGGAAAGGCGGCCTCTTCATCGGTCGTGCTCTCCTGAAGTCTGGCGTCTTCGTGTTGGACTTCGTCCCCGACCGCGGTATTGCCGACAGCGACGGAATCGTGTCGTTCGCCGCCTGGACACACCCGCCGGATCTTGACCCCGACTTCGACCCTGATGGGTTCTGGCACTCCAACACCATACCTGCAGCAGAAAGAACACGAGCATTAGCAGTCATCAGACAAGAAAGACAAGTACCAGCAAGTGTCCCTTCCCAACCATCACCTTGCAGTAGCAGCAGCAGGACCCAGCCGAGTACCACCACCAGCGATCCGCGGACCGCCAACTGAAGCAGATCAACTTATGCCCATCACACGAGAAGTCTGCCAAAGTCCCGCCACGGTCGTCGCGTTCTTCTCCAACACCGACATGTACCAACGCTCGCCCGGCCATCGAGCTTCCGACGACATCTGGCACCAACGCCTTGGGCATCCTGCAAACAGCACCGTACTACAAACAATCCAAGCCGAAGTATTAGAACGAAACGCTCTTCTTACAACAAGCGGCCAAGAACTTCGAAGACCTCGCGCACGGTGCTTCACGTGCCCCGAAGCAGATCTTCCCCATCAACCCTTCCCATCACATCACAATCCAAGTGCGCCTGCATATGCACCGATGGAAAAAGTTTACAGCGACATCTTAAACATGCCTCGAGACGACACGGAGGCCGACTTCAACTACGTCATCACTTTCATCGATGCAGCAACAAGATATGTTTGGCACTACAACCTCAAGACGCGCGATCAAGCCTTCGACGCCTTCACGACATGGCTCCCCATCGCCGAACGAGAATCAGGAACCAAGCTCAAGAGCTTCCAATCAAACAGTGCACTGGAATACCAGTCACAACGCTTCAGGACCTATCTGGCGGAAAGAGGAATCAGACGCCTAGTGTCTCTACCCTACGCTTACCAGCAATAGGGGGTCGCAGAAAGAATGAACCGGACCTTGCAGACGACGATGCGGAAGCTACTCCTGGGGATGAGACTGCCCAACGCACTGTGGCCAGACGCGATGACCCATGCAGTCCACCTGCACAATTTGCTATCCTCGTCATCGCTCCCCAACAACGCATCACCGCACCTGCTGTGGACACGAAAAAGGGGCAGCACAAAATTACTTCGAGTTTTCGACTGCATGGTACCGTACAGACCCCACACAGCCCGAGCAGGACGCTTCACTCAACGAGCTCGGTGGGGACTACACCTCGGCATCGCCAAACATTTTCACGCATGGAAAATCCTCGACATACACGACAAGAATACGGTGGCATCACGTGATGTTATCTTCTACGAGCGACTGACGCTGCAGCATTACCTGGACAACATTGCCAACACACATGACCCCACCGACGGCCTCGCGGGCCTTCGTTCCTTCGCCGACCGTGCTGCCGAGGCTGACGCAGCAGAAGAAGACGTACCTGGAGCCTCGGAAGCTGCTGGACCACTCCCTTTCTGTTCCGTACCTTTCCCACTCGATGAGGACAATCCCCTCGATAGCAACAACCTCGACACCTTTTACCACTTCGCTGACCAAGGTTACGTTACACCACACCCCGTCGACACGAATGTTTCAGAACGCATCGGCCCAAACTTCTTACCTGATCCAGAAGATGGTGACGAAGCAGCTTATTCCGGGAATGAAAATTCCCCTCGACACACACCCGCGGGACTGCAAATCCTCGGCCTATCGGTCTCCGTCCAGCACCCGCCGCCGCCATCTCCGCGCGAGCCCTCGACTCTGTCGCAGGCTCTGGGGGGGGAACATAAGGCGAAATGGAAGGAGGCGATGGAAAAGGAACTAAAAGCTCTTCAAGACCTGCTCTACATCGGTTCCACCACCGACATCGCCACATGGTTCGAAGGGGAGCTGAAAGGGGACTTGACACTCACAGTGTCCGACTCAATGACCCAGTACCTGGGACTGAATGTCGTCGAAGACAACTCGGCGTTCTACCTACACGCTGGAAAATATGCAGGCACTGTCGCGAAGAAATTTCGGTCTAACGCCGACTACGGTCCCGACTCCCTACCGCTACGGGAACAACAGCAACACCTCAGCAAAACTCCCCCGAAGCAAATCCAGGAGTATCAGCAGAAGCTCGGCTGCCTACTATTCGCAGCAGTAACCTGCCGACCCGATCTATCTTACATCGCGAGCCAACTGGCGACGCATCTGAAGCAGCCGGAACAAGAAAATCTCGAGGAACTTGATCGGGCACTACTCTACTTCGTCTCTACGCCGACGACCGGGCTTACCTACAGTAAAGTAACGACATCGTCCGTACAACTTCTCAGATACGTCGACGCCGACCACGCGGGAGACAAGGGAAATCGACGATCGAGAACGGGCTATATCTACCGACTAGAACCTATCGGGACTATCTCCTGACAGTCGAGCAAGCAAGAACTAATCGCACTATCTTCAGCTGAAGCAGAGTATATCGCCCTCTGTACTGCGACCAAGGAAGGAATCTACCTACGAGAGTTACTCGAGGAAGCAAAGATTGCGACCCTGCCCGCCTTCTCACTCCTCTGCGACAACCAATCTGCGATCAAAATCGCGAACAAGGACGGCTTCGCCAATCGAACCAAGCACATCGCCCTGCGGTACTTCTTCGTCAAGGATGAAATCGCGAAGGGGAGACTTCAACTCAGTTACTGCCCGACGATAGAAATGGCCGCAGACTATCTGACGAAGAAATTGGCGAAGGCAAGATTCGATTACTGCACGCTGCTGACCGGGCAGACAAACGTCACCGGATCTGAACACGTCAGCACTCCAGAAACGAAGGGGAGTGTTGGAAATATCTCAAAGGACTTAAGCGTTTCTGAAGTGTAACACTACACTCGAGGAAGATAGCAACGGGTATGCGAGTCAACGGAGGTTACACGAGGGGGCGGACAAAGAACGCGAAAGGACTCGAAAGGTCGCAACTGGAGGTTGCGACTGACCGTTACAACATCGCGGATGGTAACCGAAGCGACAATCGAGTCGCTGTGCGACTCGATAACCGCTCCTGCAACTGTATTCTACAACTGCTTTCTTATTTTCTATATATTGCTGTATGCTTATTTCTTTAATCAATCACTTGTTCTCATATACTAGTACAAGGGTTCAAACTACTCAACTTCCGCTGCACTACTCAAGTCTCATTCTTCAACTGAGACTTAGTCTCTAGAAAGATCCTAAGGGCTTTTCTCAGCCCAACAGAATCCAAGGAGTATTTCCACCACTCCCGCGGTCTCCTCAACAACATGTGACAAAGCTTACGCATTGCCTCCCTTGAACAAAAAATGTCGCATGGACGTTTGTAGTGTATTCGTTGAACAGCTGTGCACACGACAAGACATGCATAAAAGGGGCGTATGCAAATGAGTTCATTTGGTGACGCGAGGTTTGTAAACGAGCGTGTGAATAAGGGGGCAGTGAGTGGAAGCTTGGGCTACTCTGACAAAGGGGTTAGGGAACAACTTACAACATGCGTCATCCATCCGCTACGATTCCAACGCCAGCACACGTGAGCCTCAACGTTGAAGTTCCCACGGAATGCATGAGGGCGCTAGACCTTTGAGATAACAAAGGGTTTCCACATGTCGGAGCCATCAGCATTGCATAAGAGGGCAACCGTGAGGCGATCCTTACACCCGCGACCACCAGAAAGTGTCTCGGCGACATAGGTTCGGCGCGAGAGGTGCGCTAGAAAGAGTGTGGTCTCGTCAAAGTTGTAGCAGTCCCACGGCGCAACCCCAAGTAGTAGGAGCAAGATCGGAAGCACGACGCGGCAGTGGTTCACGGTGTCCATGTCGGCAGATTCGGCTTCGCCTTTGCGTGTGAGGCACCGTAACTTGCCCATTCGACCAAGGGCACGCGTAATCCAACCGTAGGAGGCGCGAAATTCTGGATAGCTGTTAGCTCTCTCCGCCATTACACTCGCCTTATGTAAAATGTTTTCCATTGTAAGAGGCAATCCATCAGAGGTAGCTAAGCGGATCCATTCGTAGAGCTCACCTTCAAGAGTTGGGTATGCGCCTTTCCTATTTCGAGCTCTGTGGTCGTTGCTGCCTGAAGAAACATTAAAGCCCGACCGGCAGGTTGCAAGTCCAAAGTCTCAAGATGCAGCATCCTGAGAACGTGTTACCCTATAGCAAGGGACTTTGGTAGGGACCTCGCGGCACAGGCCTGGGACATACAGGCGCGACTGGCTCGGTTCGGAACCCCCCGAAGCACAAACAGGCCAAGGGCCAACAAAACGAGAGCAACCTGGCAGAAAGGCACTCCCGAACAAGATTGCGAGCTGCTGGAAGAAGATGTGGGCATCCCTGCCAGGTTTCATCCAGGGAAAAGCAAAGCAACCACTGCCAGATCGCTATGCGGGGAAAGCAGGGCACAGCAAGTGTGCATCCTGCCGAGGCCGCTTGATGAAGTCACGCCAGCAGCAAACCGCTCCACAGCCTACAGCACCAGGCGTCCCTGTCGCCACCCCGCTCCTCCCTCCGCTCCTTCTCGACAAAGATCGCCAAGCCAGATATTTGACCAAACCAGATGACCATTTGTCTTGGTGAACGCCTCACTGCTAGACCTCGGGACAATATGCTAGCCTATCATCGGAAGCAACCTAGCCGCGTTTCCCGCTAGGCTTCCTCTAGCATACGGTCACACGCCGGCTTGTAGCGCGTGCCGCGGCGAAGAACCCGAAGGCGTCCGTGCCACACCGCAAACCCTACGTTAGAGGTAGCTCGACTGCGCCCTTACGGACAGGACGCTTCCGTCCCACGAGCACAGGGAAGGTTCTCGTGGGACAGATGCACCGACGCAGATACACCGCGCAAGCGCCCACGATCCGCGAACCCTGAAACGCTCGATCTGCAACCACGTGCGTGCCAGGTCGCGACCTCTGTTTTGTCAGACGAGGCAGCGCTGCAAAAGGCGTTGGCCAGATGCAAGTAGGTCGTATTCTGTGCCTCCGCACGTGCCTCGATGGCCGCGAGTCTTTGCTCGCTGGTACGGGGAGTGACCTGGCATCATTGCTCCTTTCGCCCAGCGAGAGGAGCAACCGCGATCCTGTCGCCCATCATCAACTCGCCCATTATCCTACCGGCCATTAGCTCGCCTCCCATTATCCACTCACCCATCGTGCCCTCGCCCATTATCCCCCCGCCCATGATCCCCCCGCCCATCATCCCCCCACCCATCATCCCCCCGCCCATCATCCCCCCGCCCATCATCCCCTTGCCCGACATCCCCCCACCTGACATCCCCTCGCCCGACATCCCCTCGCCCGACATCCCCTCGCCCGACATCCCCTCGCCCGACATCCCCTCGCCCGACATCCCCTCGCCCGGCATCCCCTCCCCCGACATCCCCTTCCCCGACATCCCCTTCCCCAGCATCCCCTCCCCCAGCATCCCCTCCCCCAGCATCCCCTTCCCCCAGCATCCCCTTCCCCCAGCATCCCCTCCCCCAGCATCCCCTCCCCCAGCATCCCCTCGCCCAGCATCCCCTTCCCCAGCAACCCCTCCCCCAGCATCCCCTCCCCCAGCATCCCCTCCCCCAGCATCCTCTCCCCCAGCATCCCCTCCCCCAGCATCCCCTCCCCCAGCATCCCCTCCCCCAGCATCCCCTCCCCCATCATCCCCTCCCCCAGCATCCCCTCCCCCAGCATCCCCTCCCCCAGCATCCCCTTCCCCAGCATCCCCTCCCCCAGCATCCCTCCGCCCATCATCCCCCCGCCCCTCACCCCCCCGCCCGACATCCCCTCGTCCGACATCCCCTCGCCCGACATCCCCTCGCCCGACATCCCCTTGCCCGGCATCCCCTCCCCCGGCATCCCCTCCCCCGACATCCCCTTCCCCCGCATCCCCTTCCCCAGCATCCCCTCCCCCAGCATCCCCTCCCCCAGCATCCCCTCCCCCAGCATCCCTTCCCCCAGCATCCCCTCGCCCGTCATCCCCTCGCCCGACATCCCCTCGCCCGACATCCCCTCGCCCGGCATCCCCTCCCCCGGCATCCCCTCCCCCGACATCCCCTTCCCCCGCATCCCCTTCCCCAGCATCCCCTCCCCCAGCATCCCCTTCCCCAGCATCCCCTCTTCCAGCATCCCCTCCCCCAGGGGCTTACTCAAACGACAACTCTCTCCCTCCATGGCAGCCCCCCTGCCTCCCAGCCTCTCTGCATGCCTCTTCTACCTCTGTTTCACTTTCGCAGGTTGCTCATTCACCACGCCCTAGCGCCAGCAACATACCTCTCACCTGGACTCATGCTTCTCGAGACGAGCACATGAAATGGGTAGCCTGCTGGTTGCTTTTGTGACTGCACCAGTAGGGCAGCAAGTAAGCTACATGCAGATGCATAGAATATCCAGGGGAACGGTAAAGTTTATTTGACTTGCCTTGATCCTGCCACGGTATTATCTCCAGATTTGAATCCATCCTCTCTCCTCTCTTTGCCTTTGTTTCCACCGTTAGGCTGGATGTGGCTACAGGTCTAGACCGTGTGTAGATGAATATCAGACTAAGAATATGTTGGGAAGAGTAATCCCCAGGATTAATTATCAGAATGAATGGATCTCATCAGTGCCAGTAGACAAGGTGCCATCTTTCGGTGGCATGGCGTGGGATTGTGTGAAAGGCCTATAAATGCAAATTGTCTGCACATATGCCAATTGGCCACAGAGCAGAGATGAGATGGGACATAGGTCGTTATCTGGGGGCCAGAGCACATCGGCCTGCACATGAGGGGGGGAGGGAAAACAAGAAAGTGGTAACAAGTATGTGCATGGGTAAAACCATTTACCCCCCCATCAACCTGCAGCAGTGGTGTGACGGAGTGCAGCATGTGGGGCTTGTTCCGTGCCGTGGTGACATGACTGGTAAGTCATGGAGATGGCTGGAAACCTACCGGGTAGGTGGCAAGGCCTTCAGGTACCAGCTACATGGTGTGTAAAAAAAGGTCGTAAAGAGCAATTGAGATCCCGCCGCAGTTTGGGCCTGACAGGCTGACGTGGCCCGGTCTAGAGATGGGTGTCAATCAAAGGCACCTGCACCCGTCAGCCCCCAGGGATCACACCAGGGCAGGTGAGTGTGTTATCACCATCACTACTGCAGTCAGGCTGCAGCATTCTCAAAACTCACTCAGTGAAGTCACAAGCTGACGCTGGCGATGGGGACGGGGCAAAGCAATCCTATGGCAGTGCATAATAAAATCTGGGTAATGCAGTAGCCACCATCGTAGGAAATTCACAGGGCCACATACATGTTCTAGAAGTGTGAGATGAAACTAACCAAGCAAGCGGCCAGGTAAGGCCAGAGCTGGTCGCCGTGGAACTGGTGCGTCCATGTGGCATTGCCTCACGATGTCCCTCTCATGTCTCCCAGCCCGTGATGCCCCTCCATGTCCAGTCATCCTCGAATGCGAGTCCAGTCTCATGCGAAGTAGCACGCCACTCTCGCATGATATCGTCTACCCAGCTCCAGTCCATAGGCCCCAGCACTTTGTCATGCCTCCCTCGACGCACTCGCGTGGCGTGACGTACCCGGATCTTGTAAGCCCGCACAAGACGATCCATGCAGTGGTTCCAATGTAGAACCGTGAGCCCAATTCGGGCCTCAAAACTACCTTGGAAACGGATTCTTTTGGGCGCATACTTGCATATTAGACTATGCAGTGACTCGTTCACGGAGCTGCAGGCTCCTAGCACAAAGGGCGCCATTTGATCCGGCCCAAGATTCTTATCAAACCAGAGCCGGACTGCAGCATGCGTGGCAGATCCCTTTTTGTATAGCGCATTCTCTGTGCCCCACCCCTCTGATACGCACTTTGGAACCACCCCGTCTTTTTGGCACCGAGAATGGTCACCAGCCCAATGGTCCACAGCCAAGCAAACCTCCTCCGACACTTCCTCGGGTGTGCGGGTGCATCCGTCTTTAGCTTTAGCCGCGTTCCTCATCATGACATGCCAAAAGTGCACCCCGAGCCTTTGAGCAACGGTCATTCCTTGGGGTTGCTTCTGGGTTGTGCTGCCCTCGCCAGCCTCTGAGTTGCTCGTGTGTGCTGCTTTAGACCGCCGCTCCCTGTCCACCCACCTCCTCTGATGCGCGGGGACTGTGTGCCCACCCGGCTCTCCCACCCCTCCCTCTGCAGCTGCTACACCACATCATAGAACAGTACCCCAAGTTCACCATCAGCCACATGAAATTCTACACCTCCATCAACTAGCATACATACAAACCAGCAACCAACTGACCAACAAGCCAGCCAGCGGAAAAAACATCAAACAACCCAAGAAGACCAGCATTTTGGGCCCACATACCTTGCACCAGTGGAATCGCATTTGGGCTTTGTTGCTTGGCACGCAACGACTCTAGTTGTGCAAGGTCGCCCTCTTCTGACGCCACTTGGATTGCTAGCATGCTGGCTGTGGACTGCGGACGGGTGCCAAGGGTGCAATGGGTATCATATGCCCATAAAACATCCACTTCATGCCATCGGACCACAATTGCTTCATCCGCCATTTCACCCTCTCCAAGGTCCGCCACACCACCCCCGTCGCCAGCCGTAACCCCACCGCATCCATCCCCATGCGCGGTACAATCCACAAGGCCTTCCGCAAGCCTTACTGGGACGGTAACAGCACAGGACGTTGTATCGTCGGCCGCCACCACCTCCTCCCCGCCCTCCTCTCCGAGCGTAGCAGCGTTTTTGTCGCCGGTAACATCTCGCGCGTGTACCCGCAGAGCTTGACGCAGTTCCGGGTACTTGTACTTGGCGATTGACTCAGCCACCACCTCGTAAGCAAATTTCCCCATCTTGCCACAAACGGCCTGAACTAGCGTGGGCTTGTTGCTGCTCTTGTTAATCCCAGATGCGAGTGCCTTTTCATCGTGTAGCCACTTAAGCAAACGCTCCTTGCTGGCACACCATAAGTCAGTTATTGTTTTCACATCCTCCATGCGCATCTCGCCCTTTAATTTGTCCTGCATATCTGTTCCAAAACCCTTCTCGATCGAGCGCCTCTTATGCCACGTATCTTGCTGATGTTGTATTCCAGTGCCCCTAACTGCCGATTTGAAGGTAGAACCCTCATCCGATATGATGCCCCTCACTTCAAAATCGCTAGCCTTCAACTCTTCCAAGCCTCTAAGAAAGGCTTTACTCTCGAGCAAGGGTGATGATTTGCCATCCTGCCCCTTCCTAGTTGTGACGTTGTACAGCACTTTCAGAGTTTCCGTGTCCATAAAGGTGACAGTGCACCACTCTCCTTCCCGAACCTGTGACCATCGCCCATCAACACTTACATACTCGACAGGTTTGCCACGTTTGCTCATCATTGCCCTCACCTCAGCCATAGACTTTTGTGATTGCGTGATTATGGTGTTCCATAATCCATTTTCACCCCCCACCAGCCTGTAGTATGTCCTTTCGCTAGGGGCTGGCACTCCAAGTGTCCGTGACACTTCCCATATTTGCTGATGGCCTAGACCGGACAGCGCAAATGCAGCCGCATACCGATATTGCAAGTGCTGGGATGTGGGCCCTCGCTTGCCAGCGTCTGCTGGCGCTCGTGCCCGGCTGGCTGTCCAATATTCTAGACTACAAGGACATGACCCACAGCGCCAAAAAAGACCTAGACTCACCCCTGCAAATTTCCAAGTCCTCAAAGACATACTGCCCCCGCATGACCTGCGCTTGCAGTACAGCCGGACATGCTTGAGGAATGTCACTAGTCTGTACGGTTCAAACATACAAACCATGTTATGCCGTATGTCACCAAGTGATGGATTTGGTGGCCACCCTCTCAACACTGGTCCCCTTGCATGGTCATTCTCTGCTGTTGTATCAGTCTGCCTGCACAGCACTACCGCATCGTACGGAACGGTGTGATCCACCAGGGTTGGCTAGTTAGGACAAGCCCGCCAAGCATGGCTAGCATGGCCTGGTTGGTCCTCAATAACCAGCCAGGTTTGGCCAGTAAGGCATGGCCAGCCAAATATGGCTAGCCTGCTATGGCTGGTCAGGAATAACCAGCCAGGTTTGACCAGTTAGGCATGGCCTGCCAAATATGGCTAGCCTGCTATGGCTGGGCAGGAATAACCAGCCAGGTTTGACCTGTTAGGCATGGCCTACGAAATATGGCTAGCCTGCTATGGCTGGTCAGGAATAACCAGCCAGGTTTGACCAGTTAGGCATGGCCTGCCAAATATGGCTAGCCTGCTATGGCTGGTCAGGAATAACCAGCCAGGTTTGACCAGTTAGGCATGGCCTGCCAAATATGGCGAGCCTGCTATGGCTGGTCAGGAATAACCAGCCAGGTTTGACCAGTTAGGCATGGCCTGCCAAATATGGCTAGCCTGCTATGGCTGGTCAGGAATAACCAGCCAGGTTTGACCAGTTAGGCATGGCCTGCCAAATATGGCTAGCCTGCTATGGCTGGTCAGGAATAACCAGCCAGGTTTGACCAGTTAGGCATGGCCTGCCAAATATGTCTAGCCTGCTATGGCTGGTCATGAAAAACCAGCCAGGTTTGACCAGTTAGGCATGGCCTGCCAAATATGGCTAGCCTGCTATGGCTGGTCAGGAATAACCAGCCAGGTTTGACCAGTTAGGCATGGCCTGCCAAATATGGCTAGCCTGCTATGGCTGGTCATGAAAAACCAGGCAGGTTTGACCAGTTAGGCATGGCCTGCCAAATATGGCTAGCCTGCTATGGCTGGTCATGAAAAACCAGGCAGGTTTGACCAGTTAGGCATGGCCTGCCAAATATGGCTAGCCTGCTATGGCTGGTCAGGAATAACCAGCCAGGTTTGACCTGTTAGGCATGGCCTGCCAAATATGGCTAGCCTGCTATGGCTGGTCAGGAATAACCAGCCAGGTTTGACCAGTTAGGCATGGCCTGCCAAATATGGCTAGCCTGCTATGGCTGGTCAGGAATAACCAGCCAGATTTGACCAGTTAGGCATGGCCTGCCAAATATGGCTAGCCTGCTATGGCTGGTCAGGAATAACCAGCCAGGTTTGACCAGTTAGGCATGGCCTGCCAAATATGGCTAGCCTGCTATGGCTGGTCAGGAATAACCAGCCAGGTTTGACCAGTTAGGCATGGCCTGCCAAATATGGCTAGCCTGCTATGGCTGATCAGGAATAACCAGCCAGGTTTGACCAGTTAGGCATGGCCTGCCAAATATGGCTAGCCTGCTATGGCTGGTCATGAAAAACCAGCCAGGTTTGACCAGTTAGGCATGGCCTCCCAAATATGGCTAGCCTGCTATGGCTGTTCATGAAAAACCAGGCAGGTTTGACCAGTTAGGCATGGCCTGCCAAATATGGCTAGCCTGCTATGGCTGGTCAGGAATAACCAGCCAGGTTTGACCAGTTAGGCATGGCCTGCCAAATATGGCTAGCCTGCTATGGCTGGTCATGAAAAACCAGCCAGGTTTGGTCTCGCAAGTTTGGCCAGCCAGGTTTGGTTAGCCCAGGCTGGTGGGTCCAAAGTTTTCCAAGATATGTATGGCCATCCATATGTGGCCAACCTTTGGGGGCCAGCCAGGCATGGGCACTCCAGGCAGTCAGTCCATACCTATTTGTGAAGGTTGCAGCATTGGTTGCCTGCTGTGTGGTCATGGGAGTGCCTCCGAGAGTGGATCTACATGGCATCCCCAAGCCCATCTGCTCTGCCCCTTGTACCCGCTGGAGCTGATCTTCAGATGTCGTTCCCTCCTCCTCGGTTGCTGCACGCAGGCCATCACTCCCATAATGCACAGCCGAGGCGCTATCCCCCCCCCTCGATCCAGGCTCCTCGCCTGCATGCCCCGGCGCTGGAGATGTGACAGCAGCAGGTGGCTGCATTGCCCTCTCAGTTACTTCGCCCGACGCCTCTGCTGCCCCTGCCCGCACGCCTGCAATGAGAAACTGAGTTTTATTAGCATAGAGTTTCAGTACAAGGCTTTGTGGTGGATATTTTCATCGTCAACTCAGGCCTTTGTTTTTCAAAGCTTGTGCCCCCCGACTGTCAAAATGTGCCATGTAGGCCACTGCACTCCAATTTTTTTGCAAGCCAACATGCCCTCTTTGTCCATGGTTCCCTGCTGCTTACGCTGTTGTTTGAGGGCAGCATATTTCCCGCCGTGCCGCGCTCCTCCCCACCCGAAGCCTGCGTCGGGCTGCAGGGTTTTCTGCAGTGTGAATGAGTGTGTAGGGAACCGGTACTGCAATCCCTCGATTTTGGTTGCATCGTTCGCCAGAACGTCGGCGGCGTTGTCGATATGCCCGTCCACATTCTCTTCGAAAGACTTCATGTATGCGTCCAGGTGTTGCTGCACGTCCGCTTCTGCCTCAACTCCCTTAGTGCCTGTGCGCAGTCGTTTTCAGGGATATCGTGGTGTGGAATCCAGGGGGTGTTGGTAGGGCAATCCCCACCCCCCTCTCTGGCCAGATGCAGCAATGTACAGAACAGTCGTGCTGCAATTTCACAATGAGGAGTTTGGCGTGTGAGAATGGCCCACCTGCACCAATCGCAGCCTGTAGCAGAGTTGTAGTCACCTCTGGTGCTGACTTGATGTACACAAAGAGTAGATCCCCCAGTGTCGCTTCCTGCCACTTTCCCATTAATGATGAGAGCCCGCAGAGGGCAAAGCAGATTACGGGGCGCATGTTTTTTGAAAGACTGTGCATCCTCTTGTCGAAGGCTTTGCTGAGCTCTAAGACCGGGTGCGGCGCTTGGGTGCCTATTGCTGTCTGAGCCCCCCCTGTTTTGTTTCTTCTCTTACGTCTACCCATCGATCGTATTCTTGTTCTCTGCTCCCAACCACGTCACTCCCACAATGTCGCCCCAGGGCTTTCTGGATTTGCAGTCTGCTACCGTGCAGCTGGCTGGCAGCTGCAACTCAGCGCCCTGCCGCTATATCGCCTATGCTCCACTGAACTGCGAGGTTGTTTTGTCGCATTGGTAGACGCCTTTTCTCCGATCTGAATGCGCGCATGTTTTGTCACTGTGATTAGTGCCTATTCTCTCCGCTTCTCTCGCACCGTCTTCGACTCTGTGATAGATACCTATTCTATGCCGAAGTTTGAGTCTGTTTTGTCGCAGGGCTAGGCGTCTTGTGTATGCTGAATTGCGAGTCTCTTTCGTCGAAGGGCTAGGCGGGTAGTATACGCCGAATTGCAAGTATCTTTCGTCGCAGGGCTAGGCGAGTCGTCGCAGGGCGCTGCGCCTATTCTATGCTGAATTGCGAGTCTCTTTCGTCTTAGTGCTTGGCGCCTGTGATCAATGGTAGTCTGTTTCTTCACAATGAGCGGCGCCTATTATCCATTGAAGTTCGATATTTTTCTGTCGGCGTGATTCACGCCTATGCTAATCTGAAATGCGTGCCTGTTCCTAGTACGGTAGTGTTAGGCTCCTGTTGTTTGAAGAAATGCGCGGCTGTTTCTTCGCATTGTGAGGCGCCCATCCTCCATTTGAAATGCGCGACAGTGTTATCTGAGTGATAAGCGCCTATTCCCTGATGAAACGTGTGTCTGTTTAGTGATTACAAAGCGCGCCAACGGGATTAGCCCTAATTCCCGGTTGGCTTGTCTTCGCTAGCGTTAGGCGCCTGTTCTCCTCTGAAATGCGCGTATGTAAGTTCCCTCTATCATGTACACATATCGAGCGACCTGCGTTAGTGCCTCTCGCTGTGCCAGGTTTGTTTCTTCTTGCTTCCTCTGGCCTAGCATTTGACAAGGCACAGAGATTCTGTGTGCTGAGATTCTCGGTTTGGGCACTGCCCATGAATGATGCTTGTACTGTTATTGGTTCGTTGGGTTTGGGGCTTGCCGAGCGTCTCCGATTGGTAGTCAAGATTGAACCCGGACTCGTTCTTGTGTCTGGTTTTCCTTGGCGAAATGATTCATTTATTGAGAAGTTTCGTGTGTGTCCTTCTGCCCCAGGACTCATGTTTTCCCTGCCATTCACGACACAACCTCTCGTTATCCAATCAACGTCGACACTCTCACCTACCTGAACAGTACAAATATGCAACCTGCTGGGCAGGCTTTAAGCCACTCTTCCTTGGCTGACAAAATCTTGCTGATGGTGCTGACGTGAGGGCGAATTCTCCACTTCGTAAATGCCCATTCTACCAAAGCAGCTTGACCCGAATTTGGGTCGGACTGTGCCTTTAGACAGATAGCGCGTTTCATTACGCGCGTGATGGGTATGCGTCGACTAGGGGCGCGCATTGTCACAGCATGGCGGTGATGGTATCAGATGTCGAGTTAAAGCCAGGGACCCAAGTTTACCGATTGTAAAACAGTTGGTTGGGACGAAAACTACTGATTGGCCGACGAATGGTAGGCACCAGCGAAATCGGTTGCGAGTGTTGCAATTTCGTCTGCTTTCGATTTTTTCGTCACTGGCCCTGTGTCCCGGGTTGTTTTGGGAGGAACCTCGAAGCCCCAAGTTTTGGGACCTTGTTTTACAGCTGGTTTGCGCGCTCAGATTGGCTAGCGAAAGCCAACCGCAACCTGCTCATTCACGCGCCCTCACGACACAAAACCTGGTTTTTTCCAATCAATTGTAAAACACTTGCCCCAGGTTCGAGAAACTTGGGTCCCTGGCTTTAGAAGTATGGCGACCTTTGTGTCAGCGAGTTCTGGAGACGGTGGGAATTATGTGCAGTCTTTTTCCACAAAACCGTCGTTCCAAAACTGTCGAAACTGTCTCAATCATAGGAAGGTTGGTTGTGTCACCCTGTTCAGGTTTGGGTGGAGGCAGGGGCGAAGAATTCCCCTGCGAAACAATTTCGCTGAACTGAAGTTACCCACGCAACTTGGCGCACAAAAAACGAGATTCGCCTCTTTGCATCCTTGCGACGACCAAATATAGATCGGCGAATTTTTGCAATCCCTGTCGTGTTCGTGCCGAAAATTCGCAAGGCTGGCGAGTTTCGTCGACCAAATTCCTCTCGCCAACTCTTTCTGCGTCCACCCTTCCCCGTCCACCAATCAGAACAGACACCCTACACATGTCTTATGCTTTCATCGCAATGACATTCTATGCTACGTACTGCACCATAAGCATTTTATCATTAGAGTATACTATCATATACGCTCCGAGTATGCATTTAAATTAAACAGTATTCATTATGGTCAAGCATAGCACCGATAAACGACCCACATCAGGATTTCTGTTACGCGGCTGCGATAGGTCCGATTGGGTAGCACCACCTGACAAATCCTCCAGTCGGTGAATCGCCAACCAATGCCGCGCCCGCGATCCACCTAATCAGTGGAACAAACAGTCGGACCAGTCACGCGTAACCAAATCGGGTGACGGAATCCGTCAGAATTCTGGATTGCCCCTATCACCGCACAACCAATACACACATGCCACATAGGTTGTGTGTGTTGCATTCCCACTCTTTCCCCAATCCACCTCGGCGCAAGTCGAGCCCATATGAACCCCTAGCCATACAAGCTCGCAGTTATCGGGGTCGACCCCACATCTGTTATCTTCTGGGACGCGCAATGAGGCCAGGTCAACGCACCTCATTTTCGATTGGGCAGAAGATTTGCCTGTATCAGCATGCCGAAAATTTTTACCATTTGCGGCTGGGTGACCTCGTCCAGTGGTGTCACACCAGATATGGCCTCATTTCTGACCGCAGCACCGTGGGCGAATTTTGAGGGACAAGGTGAGATGGCTGGCGCTGGGGCCAGAAAACACGAAGTTCAAGAGGCTCTGAAATGCATTCTGGCCCAAGTTAGAGGATAGTCTGCGCACTTGGTTGAAGGCGGCGAACAAAGCGTGCGTGCCCATAACGATCGCCCTCATCCAAGCGAAGGCTCTGCGTCAAGCGCCGGAGTGCGACGTGCATCCCGACTTCAAAGCGAGCGTCTGATGGGTGCAGAAGGTGTTTCGTCGAATGGGTTTTAAGTGGCACAAGCAGAGCAGTGAGGCAAGATCGTCAAACATGAGGGCGGCGTTAACAGCGAAGCTGCACTTCTCGGAGCTATGCTTGCGTCACAGGATTCTTCCCGAGAACCTCTTCAACTTCGATGAGACTGCAATGTACTACTCCATGCATCCCGCCTTCTCGTTCAAAGACGCGCCCTCCTCTGGATTGAAGATGGCCAATGAAAGGTTGACCATCGGGGTCCTGCTGAATGCGGACAGCTCGAAGTACTTCAAGCCCCTCATCATTCACAAGCATGAATGCCCGCAATGCTTTGCAAAGTAGAACTTCGACCCCTCGCAGTACCGCTACTGGCGCGCTAACAAGAACGACTGGATGACCTCTCCGGTAATATCCAAGCACGCATCGTACCCTTGCCGCCCTTCATCCCAGCAGTGTCTGGTACTCATTGCGTCTTGTGCAACGCCCACACCATCGTTGCTCGTGCTCTAACCAATGCCCCGCCCCCCCCCTCCCGTCTTCTTTACTACGCTCCGGTCTTCACTACTTTCATCGAGCACGTCAATGTGTGTTGCTTCGCAGAAGACCGGCACATCCTCATCATGCTCGACAATGCCAGCAATCATACCCTTTTGTCCCTGCTCATCACCACGGCCGACATCTGCGGGTTCCGCACCCGCGCGCTCTCCCACGTGCGCCTGGTCTACCTGCCACCCAACACCACCTGCTACACCCAGCCCCTTGATCAGGGGATCTTTGCCACCTTGAAGGCGCGTTATAAGGGCGAACTTCTGCAGTGGACTATCGCAAAGTGGGAGAGCCGTCGGTGCGTCCACGAGGTCCTGCGCAACAAGCCTGACATGGTGCTCGTGGTGCGCTGGATCTCAGACTCCCTCCTCGGGATTGAGATCAGCATCGTCCAGAAATGCTTCTGACGCACCCGCATGCTCCTCGCGAGCTGGGCGCCCCTCCTCACCCTCATCGACGCCACTACCACCGAGCAGGAACACAACCTTGAGGCAGAGTTCACCCTGGTGCTCGATTGCATGGATCATCTCTCCTTCGGGCCGAACGACATGCTGTCGGCCATTCGCTACGTGACGGCCGACACGGATGCTGAGACATGCGAGCCTGGCGGAGGTGACCCATTGGCGAGCCTCTAGGCATGCCGGTACGCAACGCATGGTACGCAAACGCTGCCCTACCCTCACCCCCCGACAACGACCTTTGCAACAGCCGCCATCTCTCGCGCATGGCGACGGAGATGCTGATCAACTATGCGAAGTCGATCGGATTGGCGCCCCGCGACCTCCGCGTCGTCTTCGACATTTGCGAGGCGTCGGTCATCGACCGTCTCCAGAGGGCGTCGCCGTATCTCGACGTCCACCCCGCGCCAAGAGCGGCAATGGAGGATTACCGCCAGCACGTTCTGCAGGCGACGGCGGTGATGAATACCTTCCCTCACAGCGGCAAGTGGATGGTTCCCCGCAGTGCGTACGGCTAGGAGATCCACCTTACATCCATCTTCTTACGCCGCTATGCTGTCTCTACTTTCCTCTGCGTCGCATGGCTCCGCCTAATGTGGGGAGGCAATGATCTGTTGGTGCAATTGTGAAGACCTGCAATTTCGTGTTTTCTTATCTGGCGGTGTTTGTTAAATTATATATTTGATATATATAATGGTTGGCTTGGTAGGTATTATTGGATCCTATTGTAGAGGGTACAACCCCCCTTCTTGTATCCCTCTGTCTTCTATTCCAAACTCGATTCTCTCTCGATATTTCTCTCCCACCTAAAACCTCATGCCATTTTTATGGCTTCCCTAACTACCTAGCTATCTAGCTATGTTTAACATGGTTTCAGAGCAGGTTGCTCTTCCTAGGTCTACTTATCACGCTTCCGCAAAGTCCTCTCCTCCCTCCTATCCTTTCCGCGCCGCCGCCACGGCCATGCAGTGCTGCCGTGATGGCGTCGTCGTGCTGCCGTGGCGGCGTCTACGCGCCAGCGCGCGGACGACACGGACGGCACCGGCCACCACCTGGTCTTAGCGCTGGCCAGCACGCCTGCATGCAGCCAGCGTGCCACACGGGGCGGCACGCTCCTGGGCTCCGCTGCTGAAGCCCTGCCCCCTTCCCTTGCGTCCCCTCTTCCTCGCCGCAGTCGACGGCTGACTCGCGCCGGCCGTCCCACCATCGCTGAGCCCGGCCATGCCGTCGAGTGCTGCGAGCTCCGCCACCGCCGGCAGCTGTCGTCGAAGCAGCAGATGGTGCCGCTGGCCACGCCGCCATACGCCGCCACCGCCACCGCTGTCAACGCTGCCGCCATCGCCCCCGTTGCAGCCGCTGCCCTCGCTGTCGACGTCGCCGCCTCACGCGCCGAGGGGTTGTCCATGGTGGAGTATCCGTCGTCGCTGCTGAGTATGGGGTGTCAACTTATACAATTGTTTATATGTAGAAGTTATAGGCTAGATAGGTTTGTGTTCTTAGAGGGTACAACTACAACCCTATATCTTCCTTGTTCTCACTTGTTCTAGTTATTCTGCTATTCTAACATGGTATCAAAGCTAGGTTAGGTCCGCCCACCCGCTTCCGCCCTAGCCCTAGCCTACCGCCCCGTTGTTCCCCTTAGCGCACCCCGTCGGCCCTTAGCGCTCCCCGCCGGCCCTTAGCGTGCCCCGTCGGCCCTTAGCATGCCCCGCCGGCCCTTAGCGCCCCGACGACCCCTCTCGCGCCCGCTGGTCCCCTTCGCGCCCCGCCGGCCCCTAGCGTCTCGCCAGCCCCTCGCGTACCCCACCGGCCCCTAGCGTACCCCACCGGCCCCTCGCGCACCCCGCTGGCTCCTCGTGTGCTCGCCGGCCCTTAGCGCCCTGCCGACCCTTAACGGCCCGCCAGCCCCTCGCGTACCTCGCTGGCCCCTCGCGTACCCCGCCGGCCCCTCGCGTACCCCGCCGGCCCCTCACGTGCCCGCTGGCCCTTCGCGCTCCTCCGGCCCTTAGTGCCCCGCCGGCCCTCGCGTGCCCCTTCGGCCCCTTGCGTGCCCGCCGGCCCTTAGCGCTCCGCCGACCCCGCTGGTCCCTTAAGCGCCCCGCCGGCCCTAAGCGCCCCACCAACCCCTCGAGTGCCTACTGGCCCTAGCGCTCCGCCTGGCCCTCACGCTCCGCCGGCCCTTGGCGCCCCGCCACCCCTTTCGAGTTCCGCCGGCCCATCGCGCCTCGCCGGCCTACTACGCGCCTCGGGCCCTGTGTGCCCCGCTCGGCCTTCCGGTCGGTCTCCCCGCCGGAGAGTTCTGCCGCCACGCCACTGTGCCGCCGTGCCGCTGAGTAGCTATGCTGCTGTGCCGCTATGCCGCTGTGCTGCAGTGTCGCTGTGCCGCCGTGGAGCTGTGCCACCGTATCGCTGTGCTGCCATGCAGCTGTGATGCTAAGGTTGCACGATGGTGGACGCTGTACTCCGCCTCGACGCGGAGGGGCACGCGATCAACTTCGTCGCCTGGCTTGTCGATCTCCGCCGTCACCTGACAGGTCAGCGCCAGGATGGGCACTCCCTGGCTGTGCATGTTGATGGTTTGATTCCCCGCCCCCCCGCGCCTGATCACCTCCTTGCTGACCCCACCACTGCTGAGCGTAAGGCATTTTTTGCTGATGTGCTTGCTCACGCTATCTGGGATTCCCGCGATGTTGTAGCGCAGCTAGCCATTAGTCATGCTCTTCCCCTGTCTGAGCGTCCACGCTTCACTGCTGTCGCGAACGCCAAGGATTTCCTAGATGCAGTAGTTGAGCGCTACTCCACGCCCACCTCCGCCTCTGCTGGCCGCCTGATCCTCCCCATGTTGTTCCCTGATCTTGCCACTTTCCCCATTGTCGCTGACCTAGCCACTCACCTCCGTGCACTAGAAACTAGCTACCGCGCCACTAGCACTCACGCCCAGCTCACTGCTTTTCCCCCACCCTTCTGCGCTATACTGTACCTCATTGTCATGCACCTTCCAGACCGCTTAGCCATTGTTCGCGACCACTTCCTTAGCCAGCACTCTGGTGACCTCACCCTGACCGCCTTTGTCACCGCCCTGTCTGAGATAGAGACTCGCCAGCGCACTATCGCTTAGTCGAGCGGTGTTGCGGCAGTCCCTAACTTTCAGGGCTGTGCTCCCTCCCAGTGCACATACGCTGACGTTTCAGCCGCGGTCTCTTCGGCTGCCCCTGCCGCCGAGATTGCAGCTACGGTGTCCCCGCAGCTGCGACCGCGTCGGGGTCGTCGTGGCCCCAAGGGAGGGCGTGGTGGTGGTGGTGGTGGTGGTGGTGGTGGTGGTCGTCGTGGTCGTGGTGGTGGTCGTGGTCGTGGTGGTGGTCGTGGTCGTGGTGGTGGTGGTGGTGGTGGTGGTGGTGGTGGTGGTGGTGGTGGTGGTGGTGGTGGTGGTGGTGGTGGTGGTGGTGGTGGTGGTGGTGGTGGTGGTGGTGGTGGTGGTGGTGGTGGTGGTGGTGATGGTGGTGGTGGTGGTCGTCGTCGTGGTGGTCGTGGTGGTGGTGGTCGTGGTGGTCGTGGTGGTGGTGGTGGTGGTGGTGGTGGTGGTGGTGGTGGTGGTGGTGGTGGTGGTGGTGGTGGTGGTGGTGGTGGTGGTGGTGGTGGTGGTGGTGGTGGTGGTGGTGTGGTGGTGGTGGTGGTCGTCGTCGCCGTCGTCGTCGTCGTCGTCGTCGTCGTCGTCGTCGTCGTCGTCGTCGTGGTGGTGGTGGTGGTGGTGGTGGTGATGGTGGTGGTGGTGGTGGTCGTCGTCGTCGTGGTGGTCGTGGTGGTCGTGGTGGTGATGGTCGTGGTCGTGGTGGTGGTGGTGGTGGTCGTGGTGGTGGTGGTGGTGGTCGTCGTGGTGGTGGTGGTGGTGGTGGTGGTGGTCGTGGTGGTGGTGGTGGTGGTGGTGGTGGTGGTGGCGGCGGTGGTGGTGGTGGTCGTGGTGGTGGTGGTGGTGGTCGTGGTGGTCGTGGTGGTGGTGGTGGTGGTGGTGGTGGTGGTGGTGGTGGTGGTGTTGGTGGTGGTGGCGGTGGTGGTTGTGGTGGTGGTGACGGGGACAGTGGTTCTGACGAGGGGGTTGGGGCTGGTGTCTAGGAGCAGCAGCAGCCACAGCCGACGCAGCAGCAGTCGTTGTAGCAGCAGCAGCCGCAGCAGCGGTGGGCCCGCCTCCTGCCGAGGTGGCCTGGTGCCTCTGGAGGTGGTGGCTGCGGTGGCGTTCCTCGCAGGTCGGCCTCTACCGGTGGCTTCGGTGCTGTGAGCTGCCTGTACTAGCTCTAGACCGACCCCCTCCGCGGCACTGTGTACCGCCGCCCCCTCCGCGGCACTGTGTGCCGCCGCCCCCAGCCGACTGCCCGCTGCTAAGGCGCTTGCGACTAAAGATCATCAGCGGCATTGTTTGCAGCTTGGTCTAGTTCCTATAGCTACTCACTTGCTAGTAGTGCCACCCTGAGTTGCGTGTTCCTTGCTCAGCACTACCCCTTATCTAGCCTAGGGGGTGTGTCAACTTATACATATGTTTATATAGAGAAGTTATAGGCTAGATAGGTTTGTGTTCTTAGAGGGTACAACTCTAACCCTATATCTCCCCTATTCTCACTAGTTCTAGTTATTATGTTATTCTAACATGGTGGTGCTAGGCTTAGGGGGTGTGTGGCTTAGTGTGCTGTGTGTGTGGTGTGCTTTCGGCTACCAAGCCTAGAGGGTGTGTTAAGTAATATATTTGATATATATAATGGTAGGTTTGGTAGGTGTTATTGGATCCTATTGTAGAGGGTACAACCCCCCTTCTTGTATCCCTGTCTCTTCTATTCCAAACTCTCTTCTCTCTCGATATTTCTCTCCCACCTAAAACCTCATGCCATTTCTATGGCTTCCCTAACTACCTAGGTATCTAACTATGTTTAACATTGTTATCCTGTCTTTGCCTATTTCCTTCCTTGTCGTCAAGTTTTCTCTTGTCCGCAAATCGAGTCATGTCTTAGTCAAGTCGAGGGGATGGCTGTGACACTTGGTTGCAATGTTTTGTATTTCGAGCAACAAAATTTGCGTGTGCATGAAAACCTTAATGAGCCCAGGCTTGAAACACATGCGACGTAGATTCTGACAGGTTGTCGCCAAAACAGCCAACGGCACCGAGGGTGAACAGAACACAAAAAACAAACCTCCAATGTCCTTGGAAACTCCATAGCCCCCTTTGCCCCTAGCGTACGGCCCATACTCGCTGTACGCCATATTTGACGGACCACGTTCTGGGCATCTCTCGCATATAAGATGTACCAACTTTCCTACCAATATAAGTCTTGGCACGGCGGTTTTAAAAACTGCACGTGGAGAGGGCTTGGGGTGTCGCCTGTTAAATTATATATTTTGTTATATCATTGGTAGGCTTGGTAAGTATTACTGAAACCTGCTGTAGAGGGTACAACCCTCCTCCTTGTATTCCTCTCTCTTCTATTCTCGAGCTCTTTTCTCTCCTCAACTTTCCTAGCCTAAAACCTCTCGCCATTTCTATGGCTTCCTACCGTTCCTAGCTAACTTTCTCACTTTAACATGGTAACAGAGTGGGTTCCCCTTCCCGGGCCTGCTCCCCACGCTTCCGCCGCGCACTCCTTCTCTCCCTCTCGCTCTGCCATGGCGGCCACGTCGTGCTGCTGTGGCGGCGTCGTCGAGTCGCGGCCGTCTCAACGCACTGCCGTGGCGTCGCGCCGTCGTGGCGTCGACGTCCAGGTGTGGTAGCGTGACAGTGCCGTCGTGCTGCTGTGGCGGCGTCGTCATGCCGCTGGTCGCGTCGTGCCGCGGCCGTCTCGACTCATTGCCGTGGCGTCGCGCCGTCGTGGCGTCGACGTCCAGCCGTGGTGGCGTGACGGCACTGTCATGCCGTCGTCGCAGCGTCGACGTCCCGCCGCGGCATCGACGCCGCTCTGTGATGGCGTCGTCGGGCTGTAGCCGGCCGCGCAATGCCAGTGGCACTGTTAGACCTGCCGCCCGCTCGCCAGCCACGGGCGTGATTCTGGACCACGCCCCCCCCCCCCCCCCCTCCTTCCCCTGCGTCCCCTCTTCCTTGCCACAGCCGTCGACTGCCTCGTGAGGGCCTTCTCCACAGCCGATGAAATTGGCCATGCCGCCGAGAGGACGGGGGCCGCTGCACTCGCCTCTGACGTTGAAGCCGCCGCCGCCGCCACTGTTGCCGCTGGCCTGTTGCCGCCGCACGCCGCCGCTGCCGTCACTCTCGTCACTACCGCGACTGCCGCCATTGCCATCTCCCGGGCAGTGGGTGTTGACCGATTCCGGAGTCATCGCAACTGCTGCTGGGAAAGGGCGGGCTAGGTTAGGGGGTGTGGGTGTGTGTGGGCTTGTTACTACCAAGCCTAGGGGGTGTGTTAAATTATATATTTTGTTATATAATTGGTAGGCTTGGTAGGTATTACTGAAACCTACTGTAGAGGGTACAACCCTCCTCCTTGTATCCCTCTCTCTTCTATTCTCGAACTCTTTTCTCTCCTCAACTTTCCTAGCCTGAAACCTCTCGCCATTTCAATGGCTTCCTACCGTTCCTAGCTACCTTCTCACTTTAACATCGCCTTCATCTCATGAAATGTGGCTCGCTGTGGTGTGGGTTGAGTTTCATGAGCTTTTCCTCTCACAGGTTTCGATTGTGTAGGGTCACCGAAATGTACCGTTTAGACAATGTTGCATGGCTATTACTGATGGCTGCCTTTTCTACACCGTCAGCACGCGAGTTCAGCACCACAAATTTTTTGTTTCGCCAGGGGTCCACCACATGATGACAAACTGTCGTTTCTCTTCCTAACTGACTAAATCACTGCGGGAAAGCCATTTTCGGTGGTGTCGGTTCTTTCTTCACAATTTATGCCGTCAAGTAGAGGGCCTCCGTCGAATTTCCGGCTGACGGTGGTTACCTTTTTAGTGTGCCCGGCACTGCTGTTGGTGTGTTTCGGTGTGTTGCGCGTTCACTCTAGCCTGTTGCGGACTAAACTGTCGAATGGGCCTTCGGCACCTGGCTGCCAATTTTGACCACCCTGTCGCCTTCGGATTCAACTTGTGAGGCCGACCTCAATCTCGACCGACAAAGGGGTTAGGGGATTTGGGGTGTGCATCAGGCCCTGAGATATCAACCTTAAAGCCCTAGTCAGCTTAATTTCAATGGCTGTTTTTTTCTGTTGTCTATGATTTTCCAGTGTTTGCAAACTGCCCATTGAGACTTATTTCTCAACAACAGGTCCCTCAAAAGACTTCGTATCATTTGCACTAGCCAATGCCAAGATATGGCCTGGACCCGAAACCCAAATCAGCCTAAAAAGGCTGATATCTCAAGGGCTGGTGTGCATGTGCGCAGGGGCGACTTGCCAGTTTCTTGACGTCTGCACCATTACGTGTTTTTCTGTTTCCTTCATGCAACTCACTGATGGGTGCACATTGCACACGTCCCGATGTGGAATGAGACGAAATTCGTCTGGGTACCCTCAATCCGTTATGGTCTGTGGTTTTTCCCATACTATACAATATTTGGTCCAGAGCAATGTGAAATTCCATCTCACGATGTAATAAGAAGCTGATCTGGACAATGACTATTCGCTTTTTTATGCTACTTGATTTGAGACAAACGAGATTTAAGGTGTAGTACAGTCTGTTAAATTATATATTTTGTTATATCATTCGTAGGCTTGGTAGGTGTTACTGAAACCTACTGCAGAGGGTACAACCCCCCTCCTTGTATCCATCTCTCTTCTATTCTCAACCCCTTTTCTCTCCTCAAATTTCCTAGCCTAAAACCTCTCGCCATTTCATGGCTTCCTACCGTTCCTAGCTACCTTAGTTTAACATGGTATCAGAGCAGGCCCCTTTCGCTCCAGCCTTCTCCTCACGCTTCCGCAGCGTACTCCCCCCCCCCCCCCCCGTCACGCCGCGCTGGCCCCGTCATGCCGCGCTGGCCCCGTTACTCCGCGCTGGACCCGTCATGTCGCGCTGGCCCCGTCACGCCGCGCCAGTCCCGTCACTCCGCGCCGGCCCCGTCCCTCCGTGCTGGCCCCGTCACCCCGCGCTGGCCCTGTCACTCCGTGCTGGCCCCGTCACACCACGCTGGCCCCGTCACGCCGCGCCAGCCCCGTCACTCCGCTCCGGCCCCGTTATTCCCTGCCGGCCCTGTCACGTCGCCGTGCCACGGTGCCGCTGGGTCGCCGTGCCGCCGCACCGCCGTTCCGCTGGGTCGCCGTGCCGTCGTACTGCCGTGGCGGCTTCGCCACGCCAGCGCACAGACAGCTGCGGCCAGCGCCCTGTCCTAGGCGCCAGTCATAACGCCCTAACGCCAGTAAGCGTCGCGCCAGCCATGGTGCCTCGCTGAAGATTCGCCTCCCCCCCCCCCCCCCCCTCCTTCCCCCTCGCCAAGGAGATTGGCCGTGCCGCTGAGAGGGTGGGGGCCGCTGCACTCGCCTCTGACGTTGAAGCCGCCGCCGTTGGCCTGTTGCCACTGGCCTGTTGCCGCCGCCGCCGTCGCTCTCGTCACAGCCACGACTGCCGCCATTGCCATCTCCCGGGCCGTGGGTGTTGACCGATTCCAGAGTCATCGCGGCTGCTGCTGGGAAAGGGCGGGCTAGGTAAGGGGGTGTGGGTGTGTGTGGCCTTGTTACTACCAAGCCTAGGGGGTGTGTTAAATTATATATTTTGTTATATCATTGGTAGGCTTGGTAGGTGTTACTGTAACTTACTGTAGAGGGTGCAACCCCCCTCCTTGAATTCCGCTCTCTTCTATTCTCGACCCCTTTTCTCTCCTCAACTTTCCTAGCCTAAAACCTCTCGCCATTTCATGGCTTCCTACCGTTCCTAGCTGCCTTAGTTTAACAAAGTCTAAGTCAAATATCTGGAATGCATAAGTGGTAACTCTGTCGAGTATACTTCAACACCTCTCTCACAGGAGTTTGTTGCAACGACAAATCTGTACCGAGTGTGAAAATATGCAGAGATGAGGCATTCTGCCATCCGTCTTGTGTGTAGAAATAAAGGTACTTATTTTCCCTAAGGAGCCGAATAAGTACAATGCACTGTACGACTGTACAGCAAAGACCAACATCGAACGCCCAGCCTGAGGGGCCCCCACCCATTCCCCCGAACCAGGCAAGGAAGCCGTTGAGTTGCGCCAAAATTCCCTTGCGCGGAGGTGTAAATTAGCTACCCCGCAGCCCTCCCGCCTTATTCACGGCCGTTTCCGCTGCGCCCCGTCCGTCAAACTACCCGCAACCTCTCCTCCCGCTCTCTCCCCCCGCCTCTTGCTCCCCCTCCCCCGCTCTCCAACTACCTGCTCGCGCGCACCTTTCCCCTCTGCTCCGCCACCTAGAGAACATTTTGGCAAGCAAGCAGCACCTTGGGCTTGGTTGCGCTCACCTTTCCCGCCGCACTAGCCTTTGCCTAGAGAACATATGTCTCTGACCTCCATAACCTTCAGAAACCCGGCCCACAAGCTTTTGACCTGCTAGCTCTTGCTCACTGCCTCCCCTTCTATTCAGCCCCCAGCCGGTTACCCGAACCTAGGTGCTACTTAGGTTTCGTTGGACCTTGCGTGCCAGCTAATCCTTGCCTCCTCTTTATTATTATTTTTTTATATTTTTTCTTCTGTTTTGACATCGAACTGGTACGAAATAACGGGGGGGCTTGTCGCGTCCATGCATTTCAGGAGCGTTAGCTGATGCTCTGCAGCTTGCTTGAAAGGGCGACGCTAGTTTCCTCTAATGGCGCATTACCGTTAACAGTTTCTTCCTGGAGACGTATTAAGTTCACCTGACCACCTGACCACCTGACCCCTGACTTGCGTCAAGAAATATTTCAAGACTCCTAGACTAATCACACTTACTTTTTAACCTACCACTCAAGCCCTCATTTCCCTGTTCCAAGCTCCCGCCCTCCGCGTTTCCCTGCGGCGATGAGCGGTTACCACCACCGCATTCGCTGTTACCTTTTCGCCAGCCTCGCGAGCTTCGCCTCCATGCGTCTGTGATGACCGCGGCCGACGGGCCCCTCTTTAGATCGGATGCCTGGGAGCAGCTCTCGCGCCCTCCCGCACTTTCCGCCGCAGAGCACGCTAAATGGAGCATGATGCGACGACCTTCAACGAGTTCGGGTCGGCTAGGGGGGGAGGGGGGTGGCGGAGCGAGCGGCGGCGGCGGCGGAGGCGGCGGTAACGGTAGCGCGACTAGTATCTTGGCGTCTCTTGTTCCGGAACATTTCACCTGCCCGTTGTCCGCTGATATCATGCGAGATCCTGTGATTATAGCGTCGGGGCTGACGTACGAGCGTTCTTTTATCGAGCAGTGGTTTGCGGAAGGGCACATGACGTGTCCTAAAACGCGACAGCGGGTAGATCATACTAACCTATGTCCTAATGTAGCCGTTAAGAAGATGATTACTGATTGGTGCCTGGCAAATCGCATCACTTTAGCGCCTTTGGAGCCGCCTCCTTCTCTCGACGCGGTGCGGGGATACGGGGGGGAAGGCCACGGAAGAGGGGGCGGAAGCAGCGGCAGCGGAAGGCGCCCCCCTTCCGCTAAATCTTCCGCGGACCGGCAGCGGTCGCGCGGGGAGGGTCGCAGCGGTACTCGTACGGCGGAAGCGGGGGGAGAGCAGGGGGAAGTGAGGCGGATGGAGCGGCGGAACTCGTATGACCAGGAAACAGAGGACGGTGCGCGGAGGGAGCGGAAGGTTAAGGGGAAGATGAAGGAGGCGCGAGAAAGCAGGGAGACAAGGGATGGTAGAGATACCAGGGAAGGGGAAGAGAAAGAAGGACGAGGTCTGAGGGATAGTCGGGAGGTAGAGCGGGAGGGGAGGGGGGCGGGAGAGCGGGAGAGGGGGGAGAAAGGCGGAGCGGGAGTGAAGGGGAAGGAGCGCAGCAGCAAGAGTAGTGTGAAGAAGAAAGGGGGTACCGACAAGAAGGAGGCGGATGAAACGGAGCACGGGCACGAAAAAGGGCGAGGAGTGGCGGGGCAAGGTCAAGGGAGAACGCAGGGCGGGAATGACAGAGATCGGCACCATGACACGTGGTCTGACTCAGAGGAACAGGATCAGGATGAGGAGCAGCATGCTGACGTGGCAGGCAGGAAGAAGGGCAAGGGCGCCGCGGGAAAGACCGCCACGTCGACGCCAGTAAAGGTTAGGAAGTCCGTGGGCCGGAACGCTAGTTGGAGCGAGCATCCCGCGCAATTAGTAGACTCAGGGGGGAGTAGGGTCGAGGCGCTCTTATCTGCGGGAAGGGAGGCATATGAGGGGAGTAGCGAGGGAACCGGACGTAGATTAAAGGAGCGAGCGGAAAGAGCGGAGAAGGGAGTGGGAGCGAGAGGCGGCGCGACATCGCTAGGAACGACCCCCGAGCACCCGAAACGCGGGATATTGAAAGGCGGGAGCACGCGGGAGTTTGGCAGCAGCAGGAGCATTGCCAGCGCTGCCGTCTCCGCTGCCGCCGCCGGCGCAGACGCGTCGCCGATGCGCATGCGCCGCGGCGCGCGAGGCGGGTCTCTCTCCGGGCGGCACGACGTGTTTGACGATAGCGGCGGTTTCGAGAACAGCCGGAAGCGGTTCGGGGGGAACGAGGTGGATATAACGGTGGCGGCGGCGGCGGTGGCGGGAGTGTTCCGCGAGCGGGCTGCGCCGGTATCCCCGCGCGGGGAGGACGATAGCGAGGAGGAGGGGGAAGGGGGAGGACAGGACAGGTGGGAAGGGGGGAGCGCGGGGAGCGGTCGGCAAAAAGTGGTGTTCGACTCGGGGAGAAGGGGGGGGAATGAGGCGCGCGGGGACGGGGAAAGGGACGGGGACGGGGGAAGTATCGGGGGACAGATGTCAGGTGTGCACTTAGGGAGCGGCGGGGCGCAAACGGGGGGTGTGAATATGGAGGCGCTAGCGCATGTCAAGGTCACGCGGAAAGAGCGCGCGCGGCTCATGGAGCTTGCGGCGCAGCAGGGTGGCGGAAGCTCCGTTGGCGGAGCGGGGAGCTCAAGCGGGCGCTTCAGCGCAGCTGTTCTGGGGCTCGATTTAACCCCAGGGCCGGGGTCCCACGATGAGAACGGGGGCGGGAGCGGAGGCGGAAGCACGGGGGGAGATCTCCCCAGCGGGCCGCCGTCCCCCCATGCCGTCCCCCAGTGGCGGAACCTCCTTGTCGTGCGCACGCCCATGGCTTCCGCCAGCTCTTCCCCCATCATGTCCCGCCAGGGCAGTCAGCGGGAGTCCGCCAGCGGGGGAACCGCGGGCGCGGGGGGAGGGTTCGGGGTGAGCGTGCAAGCCCTCCGCGCGCGCGTGATGGAGCTGGGGACGGGTTCCGCGGGCGACTTGGGGGGTGGCGGTGGGGGGGGTGTCGGGGAAGGGGGAGCGGCGGAGGGGGAGCGTAGGTTAGGGGAGCATTCCCGCACAAAGACGTGGGGAGGGGCGGCTCTAGCGGCGCTGCAGGGGGAAGCCGGGGGAGGGGGGAAAGTAAGCCAAGAGGAGGGGGGGCGGAGTAGCAGTGGGCGCGGGTCGCATAGGGGGAACAATGGGGGCGAGGGCGGGGAGGGGGGAGGGGGGGGGGGAGAGAAGAGCAGGCGGAGAAGAGCGGGAACGGGGACGTGGGAGTTGGAAGCAGATGCAGTTTCAGGACAAGGGAGATACGCAGAGAGCACAGGCAGGAGCAGAGACAGGGAGAGGGATGGGGAACGACACAGAGAGAGGGAAAGGGAGATGGAAAGAGAGAGAGAGAGGGAGTCAGGAGAGCATGGAGAGCCAGAGGTAATACCAGAGAGAGACTTGAGGGCGCTAGGTAAGAGCGGCAGTCAGCGGGAGCAGCGCTCGGGTCGAATGTCAGACATTCCTCCCCACGAGCTGCTACTCATGCAGCAGTCACAGCAGCACGCGCCCACTGCCCAAGGCCGCTCCCCTCCCCTCTCCCGCCCCCCCCGCAACTCCCCCAATGCCCCCGCTGCCCCCTACTCCGCCCCTTTCGGCGAGCCCCGGAATCTCTCCCGCCTCTCTTCCCCGCCTGTTCCCCGCCCACACTCCCCATTTTTCTCCCCAGCTGGTAGGTCTGGAAGTGGCTTGGGAGGTTCGGGATTGTCTGCGAGCCAGGATGACCTGTCAGCCGCCCTGGACCGGACCGGAGCAGGAGGCTCGGGGCGGTGGTCCGGGAGGGGAGGAGGGGAGGGAGGGGAGGTAGGAGGGAGTGGGAGGCATGGTGGGGCGGGAGGGGGATCGGGCCGGCATCATTTGTCTTCTAATCTCGATAGGTCTATGTCTTCAGTTCCCCCAGGACTTTTGAGGGGTTGGGGGGTGACGGAGGATGGTGGGGGACGGGGTAGTAGTGGCAACACAGTGGGAATGGTCTCTGGGAATGGGGCTGGTCCAACGGAGGAGAAGGAGCGGTTACTGGGACGAGGACGGTCGTTGAGAGAGCAGCAGGCGGAAGGGAAAGTGGACCAGCGGGGATTCGAACCCCCGCCGCCTAGGGCAGCGGGGAGGAGAAGCCTGGAGCTTGAGAGGACCAGAACGGGTATGGGAACACTGGCAGCAGGGGGGGGGATGGGCGGAGGGGGGAAGGGAAGGGGAGGGAGCAGAGGAGGGGGGGTTGGGGTCGGGGGAGAAGGGGGTGGGGGAACAGCTGGAGCGGGAGGGGGTGGGGGTGGGGGAGGCGGAGGGGGAGGGGGGGGCGGAGGCGGAGGCGGAGGCGGAGGCGGAGGGGGGATAATAGTGGGGGATCATAGTGTGGGGCTGGTAGTGGGAGGGAGTGGGAAGGAACGGTACGTGAGTGCTACGTTTGGCTCTGTGGTTCGGCCTGCTAGCGCCGACAGCCATAGGCGCAACAGGAGTGTGGGATGGAACCTACTGGACCCTTTAGCAAACCCCGGGGGGACCACAGCAGCAGGAGTCGGAGCAGGGCTAGAAGGAACAGGAGCGGGGGGAGGAGGAGGGGGGGGAGGGGGGGGAAGAGCTAGGGACCCCTGGCAACGGCCCAGCACGCCAGAGAGAAGAAGCATGGATAGAGGAGGAGCAGGATTGGTGGGTGGGTCGGCTCGGCGGGCGGGCGGCGACATCTCTTCCACCGACGGGGCGGCGGGCGGCGCAGGGGACCCAGGATTCGATTCTGAGGAGCTGGCAACGCAGCTTGCAGCGCGGTTCTCTCAACTAGCTGAGGATCTGCGGAGTGGTTCTAGGAGCAGGAGAGTTGCAGCAGCGAGGACGGTTCGCATAGACGTGAAAGGGCAGGCTGAGGCGGGCATAGACATCGCAAGAAAGCAGCTGGTGCGAGCCGGGGTGATTAAAGCCCTTGTGGCGGTGATTAAACGCGAGGGTGGGGAGGGGGAAGGGGAGGAAGACAGGGGGAAGGGCGGCGGGGGTGGGGAGAGCGCAGCGAGATTAGAGGAGATAGATCAGGTGGCAGCAGCGATACTCACTTTGGCTCTTCACTGGTCCGCTGCTCCAGATCTAGCCCGAGCCGGCACGATCCCAGCCCTGGTACAGGTCCTGAAGCAAGGTGCGCAATCGGCCAAAGCCGCTGCAGCTGCCACCCTGTATGTGCTCGCAAAAGAGGATGATTTTCGGGGGGCGGTGCGGCAATCCGGGGCGGTGCCGCTGCTGCTGAAGGTGATCCAGGAGGGGACACCGAGGGGGAGGAAGGATGCTGCCCTCGCGCTGTTTGCCATCTCGTTGTCGACGCGGGGGGCCAAGGATGTGGTGTCAACGGGGGCGATTCCCGTTCTTTTGGATGTTATCGGGCAGGAGGAGGAGCTGCCCGGGCTGGAAGAAAAGGCTGTGGCGGTGCTGCTGAATCTTTCGCGGCTGCCCGAAGGCTGCGAGGAGATAGAGAAGAGTGACGGGATGATGAGGATGGTGGATTTACTAGATGAAGGGGCTTCGGAACGGTCGAGAGAGGATGCCGCTGCAGTGCTACTCGCTATGGTGAAAATGGAGATTGTCACTGTAAAGGATCTGCTTGCAGAGGGGATGCTGCCATCGCTGGTGCGTGTGGCTGCCGGGGGTGGGAGTGAGAGCAAGGCGGCAGGAGCAGCAGCAGGGGGGAATGTGGCTCCAGAAGCCAAGGAGTTGCTAGAGATGCTGAGGAAGGGGGGGAAGGAGGGAGGCAAGGAGGGATAGTGGTAGTTCCTTTGATGGGATTCCCCGTTGTAGCTGTTGTATGCCATAAGGGAAGGTTCTGCTGTAGCTGGTGCTGTGGCTGCTTCTGTAGCTGCTGCCGTTGCTGCTGCAGGGAGGCCTTGGCAAGTCACGGGAAGCAGAGTATCGCCGCTGGCACATGGCAGGAGAAAGGGAGAATTATATATTGTAAAGCCCTTACTATGAAGCCCTTTGGAGGCAGTTAAGGTGTGGTAGTAGTAGTAGTAGTAGTAGTAGCCATGGAGATACAGGGAAGGGCAGCAGTGGTGACAGAACTGCTGCAGCGGTAGGAGCAGCGGGGGTGAGCAGTTGATTAGAGCATCTAAGAAGACGCAAGCAAGCATGGCCAGTGCATGTAACATAGGGGGGAGAGTGGACGAGAGGTCTGGCCGGCTTTTGATGCGCCTCTTTTATCTCCTCTCTCTCTCTATCTCTCTCTCTCTCTCTCTCTCTCTCTCTCTCTCTCTCTCTCTCTCTCTCTCTCTTGCTCTCTCTCTCTCTCTCTCTCTCTCTCTCTCTCTCTCTCTCTCTCTCTCTCTCTCTCTCTCTCTCTCTCGCTCTCGCTCTCTCGGTCTTTCTTTCTCTTTCTCTCTCCCTCTCTCTCTCTCTCTCTCTCTCTCTCTCTCTCTCTCTCTCTCTCTCTCTCTCTCTCTCTCTCTCTCTCTCTCTCTCTCTCTCTCTCTCTCTCTTTCTCTTTCTCTCCCTCTCTTTCTCTTCCCTCTCTCTCTCTCTCTCTCTTTCTCTTTCTCTCCCTCTCTTTCTCTTTCCCTCTCTCTCTTTCTCTTTCTCGTATGGTCTTTCTCTTTCTCTTTCTCTCTCTCTCTCTTTCTCTTTCTTATATGGTCTTTCTCTCTCTTTTTATCTTATGCTCTCTCTCTCTCTCTCTCTCTCTCTCTCTCTCTCTCTCTCTCTCTCTCTCTCTCTCTCTCTCTCTCTCTCTCTCTCTCTCTTGCTCTCTCTCTCTCTCTCTCTCTCTCTCTCTCTCTCTCTCTCTCTCTCTCTCTCTCTCTCTCTCTCTCTCTCTCTCCCTCTCTTTCTCTCTCTCTCCTCTCTCTCTCTCTCTCTCTCTCTCTCTCTCTCTCTCTCTCTCTCTCTCTCTCTCTCTCTCTCTCTCTCTCTCTCTCTCTCTCTCTCTCTCTCTCTCTCTCTCTCTCTCTCCCTCTCTTTCTCTCTCTCTCGCTCTCTCTCTCTCTCTCTCTCTCTCTCTCTCTCTCTCTCTCTCTCTCTCTCTCTCTCTCTCTCTCTCTCTCTCTCTCTCTCTCTCTCTCTCTCTCTCTTTCCCTCTCTCCGTATCCGCCCTCTCTATCCCCGTTTACCCACCTCTCCCCCACTTTCCGGCTCCTTTCCCTCCCTTCTTCCCACTTCCCTCACTCGCTCTCCTGGTCTCCCTCTCTCTCTTCCACTCCTCCGTACTCTTTTGCTTCCCTCTGCAACATTCCCTCACTATGTGAGCTGTTATCCAGCTGACATCAGCTTCTATTTATATGGTTCCTCAGGGACCTGATCTCTTTGGCATCTCTCGTCGTCATGCCTTCCATGCACATGCGTTTGTCCGCATGTGCTTGGATGGTTGCAGGAAAAGGGAACGCTAATTTGTTCTTTAGTGGGTCAGGCTACTAACGCAACTAAATGACATGTTTCAAAAGAGTTGGTAACATTGCAACTATTGTGATGATGCATATCATGTATGTAAGGAAATTCCCTTCTCCTTACTGGGCTCGACTACAGCGCATACGCCCTCGACTCTCGGAAGTCCAGGCTCGGCCAACTTCTTCGGTCCCGATCCATTTCGTGAACCCAAACCAAGACGCGTGGAGCGGCGCTTCCGTGGCTTTCGCCAACCGGACCGCCCCAACCTGTTCGCGAGGTTCTCAGCTAGCTCTGTTCGTGCCTATAAATGCCTAGGCCCTCATTTGTATCGACACTCTTGAATCACGACTCCTATATTACACTACCTGTTATTACTCTTGTTAATTCATAACAGCAAGTATCAGAGCTCCGTTCCTGCCCGCTTAGTCTTCCGTAGAGTAGTCCTTAAACGTAGAGTAGCCTGGTATCGGGAGAGGACCCGACACAATAGGGGGTTGGCCTGCGGTTGGTAGGTGAGCTCGTTAAATCTCCTCCAACTAGAAGCGTGTGCACCCTCAGATCTGTCAGGTAAAATTTCCAGCATGTCTATCACGCCGGAAACCTCTGCCCGTCGTAGTGTTAGGAACGTGACTCAGGAGGAGTTTGACGAGTTGCAAGCCAGGGCGGCTACATTGATGACACTGCAGGCCCAAATTCAACAACTTGCGGATAAGTTTGAGTCGCTGGGAAGCGAAGTGCAGACGCTGCGCAACGAAAACTCGTCGCTTCGCCAGACGCGGGGTGAAACGCGTCAGGGGCGGCCTGCTACCCAAGACGAAGATGCTGCGAGCGAAGCGAGGGCGTCGGCGACATCTGAAGCAGTTGAAGAAGTCCACAGCGAGCCGCGGACGGCCATTAAGATCAAACCTCCGATGCCGTCGCCGTTCAACCCGAGCGACAAAACAACTATAGTGAGCGGTTGGTTGTTTGCCATGGAAATCTTCTTCACAGCAGCAAGTATTAATGACAACGCGTCACGTGTCAAATTGGCTTTGTCGTTGCTGAAGGGATCGGCACTCGACTGGTGGCGCTTGCATCTAGACGAGGGAGGAGCCCCGGCAGGGAATCAAACGGCGGTTGATGGGGAGCACAGTTCATCAACGACGAAGGCAGAACTTTGGGTCGGCCACGATCCGCACGTGGAAAGCGTGGGGCGAAGCGTTGAAGGGCAGATTCGAGCATATATCCATTCACGAAAATGCTTGCACAAAGCTTCGGATGTGGAGACAGTTGAGCTCTGTCCAATAATACACGGTGTCGTTTCTGGCAATCTGCGACCAAATCGGAGGGCTTAGCGAAGACGAGCGCATCGATCGCTACGTGGGTGGTCTCAAGCTGGAGATTCAGCAATAGATCGTCCTGCGAACCCCGGCGACATTCAACGAAATAGTTCGCTTAGCAGACATGTTGGACGCACGACGTGGACTTGCGAGAGCAGGTTTCCGGGAGGGAAATCGCTTTCGAGGCTAGCCCCAACACATATCAATCAACGGCGTGGACGTGTTTGCAGCCCGAGTATTTTCGGGAACCTGCTTCCACTGCAACCAGCCGAATCATATGGTGAGGGACTGCCCGCGACTGAAGAAGAACTTAGCTAACGATAAGAAGCAGTCGGGAAATGGAGATCGTCAGTAGCAGACGGGCCACCTACTGACTTGACTGCGTCGCCCAAACGCCACCACCCCCACCAGATTATAGTGCCGATTTGGGCTATCGACCGTTCCTAGCTGAATAAGGGGGGTGAACCGGTTGATCGCCCTGTGCTGGTTGAAGGAAGGGTTGGCGACAACCGCATCAAAATATTCGTTGATGGTGGGGCGAGCCACAGTTTGATGGACGTGACGAAGGCGAAAAAATTGCGATTGCAGCTGGAGCGTTGCATGCCCAAAATCGACGCACGATTGGTTGATGGCTGTCACAGGATCGAATGTGTCGAGGAAAGGTTGCACTATCGATCAGTACAAGGCGCTTTTATACTTCCAAGGTACATCAGGTAACCAGGATTATCTTCTCCTAAGGGAATAGACCCTTCTAGAAGATAGAATCACCCTGCGTATAGCCACGCGAGGCTATTGGTTTTAAGGGATTACAGCAGGATTACGCCAGATAGCGCACTAGTACATCCCAAGCCTGGTAAGTGATATAATTATAATAGCAGGATAAACCAAAGGTTTAATGGGAAATAGAGAATAGGAAATCCAATGAGATGAGATAAAAAGAGAAATGAAAGAGGAAGGAAATAAGGAAAGGGACAAGGGGTGTAACGGGGTCGTACTCTCACACTTCCCCCCCTTAAAGCTGGGTGGTAGAAGTAACACCCTGCTTGACAAGGTAGTCATGCAGAGGACGACGGGCTTACCCATGTCGGACTCAGGGACCCAGCTGTCCTCAGAAGGATCATAACCCTTCCAATGGATGAGAAGCTCCACGGCGCCATTCCGACGTCGGCGGTGTGCAAGCACGGATTCGACCTCGTACTCGGGTTCATTCTGGACGAGGACGGGTGGCGGCGGCGGCGGTTGGCGTCCGACGAAGATCGTGTTTGGATCCCGATAGGGCTTCAGAAGTTGGACATGGAAGGCGTTGTGAATCTTCCAGGTGGCTGGCAGACGCAAGCGGAAGGTAACAGGAGTATCCTGCGCTTCCATGAGAAAAGGCCCGCAGAAGCGAGGTCGTAGTTTAGATGGGAGGTGGCTGATGTCCAGGTTACGGGTGTCAAGAAGCACCTGGTCTCCCACTGTGATGGTGTGGTCGTTGCGATGGCGATCGGCCTGGCACTTTTGTTGCTGCTGAATGTCGAGGAGGCGCTTGTGGGTCCGATCCCAAAGCTGATGCATGGTTGTGATGAAATCATGTGCAGGTTGTACTGTAGCGGATGTGGTCGGTTTCTGTGGTATGAGTGGGTGGCGTCCGTAGCAGATGAAGAATGGCGTTTGTCCAGTAGCGGCATGTGTGTAAGCAAACTCCAGAACGGGCAGGTGCAGGTCCCATTTGGAGATCTCGTCCTTGCAGGCTGCTCGGAGGAGTTGCTCAACAATTTGGTTGAGGCGCTCGGTCTGTCCGTCTGTCTGCGGATGGTAAGCGGATGACATGGCAAGTTTGGTTCCGAGAAGAGACATAAGTTCCTTCTAGAACTTGCTGGTGAACTTGGGGTCTCGGTCGGAGATGAGTGTGGTTGGAATGCCATGCTGGGAGATGATGTGACGAACGAAGAGTTGTGCTGTCTCCTCGGTGCGTGCCGTCATGTGTGTTGGGATGAAGTGTCCCATTTTGGAGAACTTGTCGATGACGACAAGGATTGCGTCATGACCACTGGTGGTAGGTGGTAACCCGGTGATGAAGTCCAGGCTAACCACTTGCCATGGTTGTTCTGGGACAGGAAGGGGCTGTAGTAGTCCCGCCATTTTCTGCTTGCTGCTCTTCATCCGCTGACACGTATCACACGAGGTGACGAATTTCTGTACGTCATCTGCTATGTGGGGCCATTAGTAGTGTTTGGCGATACCGGTGAGCGTCTTGTTGCTACTGAAGTGTCCCGCGTATAGGACGTCGTGATATTCTTCGAGTAGTAACTGGCGCAAAGGAGGGTAATTGGGTACCCAGATTTTCGTTGATCCCTTCCGGTACGCGATGTCACTGTCCCACTGTAGCAGATGTCGTTTTTCAGCCAAGGGGACTTCTGGGTCGATGGCGTACCCGTGTGTGAAGAGTCCCTTGAGGAGTGGATTCATCCCTTCAATCTGAATGGCGGCAACGTGAGCAGGCCGGCTAAGAGCGTCTACTTTGTTTTTGTGGCCGGGCTTGTACACGATGTCGTAGTGGAAGTGTGTCTCGAGGAAATTGATCCACCGGACCTGCCGCCTGGAAAGGTTGGGTTGTGTCTTCAAGTATTTCAGGCTGCAGTGGTCGGTGTAGACGGTTGTACGTCGTCCTTCGGGATAACATCTCAACGCTTTGAAGGCGATGACGATGGCAAGGGCCTCTTTGTCGTGTATCGGGTAGTTTAGTTTTGCTCCATGTAGTTTCTTGCTGAGGTAGGCGATTGGTTGCAGTCCATTCCCTTGGTCTTGCATCAAGACTGCTCCCACTACCTGGTCGCCGGCGTCAGCTTCGATTACGTAGTCGCGTTCGGGATCTGGCAAGATGAGTACCGGGGCGGTCATGAGTGCTTGTTTCAGCTGCTCCACGGCTTCCTGGTGCTTCGATTCCCATTTTTAGGGCGTGTTCTTCTTCAGCAGATTCGTGAGTGGTGCTGCGAGTTTCGCATACTATGGCACGAACCTGTTGTAATAATTAGTGAAGCCTAGGAACTGCGGCAACTCCTTCACGTTCTCGGGTGTCTTCCACGTACGTACGGCTTCGATTTTCTTGGGGTCGACGTGAACTCCTTGAGTGCTCACCATGTGTCCTAGGAACTGGACATTCTCAAGGGCGAATTCGCTCTTGGACAGTTTGACGTAGAATTGTTCGCGTCGAAGAATTTCGAAGACGCGTCGCAGGTGTTCGACGTGCTGCTTCATGTCGCGCGAGTAGATGAGGATGTCGTCCAGGTACACCACTACGCACTCGTCCAAAAGTGGTCGTAGAATGTGGTTCATTTTGGCTTGAAACGTTGCCGGTGCGTTGGTGAGTCCGAACGGCATTACCAAATACTCGTACGATCCATACCGAGTTCGGAAAGCAATTTTGTGGATAGAGTTGTCTGCCATCCGTATCTGCCAGTATCCGGACCGCAGGTCCAGTTTGGAAAATACCGTAGCTCCCCGAACCTGGTCAAGCAGGTCATCGATTCGCGGTATCGGATATTTATTCTTGATGGTCTGCTTATTAAGAGCTCGGTAGTCGATGCACATGCGCTGGCTTCCGTCCGGTTTCGGTGTGAAGAGTACTGGGGCACCGTATGGCGAAGTGGATGGTCGGATGAGTCCTTTGGCTAGGAGATACTCGATCTGTTTTTTCATGTCGGTCAGCTCCGTAGGGCTGAGCCGGTATGGTGCTCGGAAGGTCGGCTTCGAACCCGGTTCCTCCACGATCTCGTGTTGATGTGTTTGGTATGGCGGTAGCTCGTTCGGCAGATCGTCAGGAAGAATGTCTTGGAACTCCTTCAGCAAGTCCTTGATTTTTTCTGGAGGTTCCGAGGCTTGCTCTCCGTCATTCTCCACCTCTGTTGCTATCGCCAGGAACGCGGTGTCGGTTCGCTTCACGTCCTTCTCGAATCTGGTGAGTGTCTCCACTGGGATATCTCCTGTATCGTCCCAGTTGGGTAGCTGTACTCTCCGTCCATTGTTGTAGATGCTTGCGGTGCGGTTCACCCAGTTGATCTCGGGGTTGAATTTTTTCAGGAAGTCTCGCCCAAAGATCAAGTCAAGCCCCTTGATGTTGGTGATGGGGAGTGCAGGTCTCCAGCGCAGTGGCCCGATTTGTAGGTGTAGCACTGCTTCGCCGTATACTAGTAACTTGCTGCCATCCACCATCGTTGCAGAGAATCCTGATGGCTTGTACTCTTCCCGAAGTCGGTCGATTACTGCCTTGTTGCAGACGATGTGTGACGCTCCGCTGTCCACGAGTGCTTGGAGGCGTCGTCCTTTGCAGATGACCTCGAGCACGAGGGGCAGGCGTTGCTCGGAGTACCCAAAGATAGTCTTATTGACTGGGTCATAGGGTACATCCCAATATTCCGTACACACCTTTGTGTTGCTATCTACTCCTGAGCTGGCAGCTGGCCGAGGCTGCTTGGAGAATGGCTCTTCTCGAGGGCCCGGAGTTTCCTTGACGACTGTGCGCGTCCTTGATGCCGAAGAACTGGATGCATCCGTAGGAGGAGTTTGGGGTTTGTGCAGCTTCTTGTAGACCCCCAGCTTCCTCTTGAGCTGCTTCAGCTCCACCGACGTCTTCCCTGGGGAACGGGTGGTCGTTGTGGGCTGGTGTCGGGAGAGGACGTTGACTCCGTGGAAAGGTCGGCTTCTTTGCACACTCCTTAATTTGGTCCCCAGGTTCTTAGGTACCGGTATAATCTCCACAGCTGTCTGTTTCTTTTGGAGCCCCTCCTAGAATAGACCCTTCTAGAAGATAGAATCACCCTGCGTATAGCCACGCGAGGCTATTGGTTTTAAGGGATTACGGCAGGATTACGCCAGATAGCGCACTAGTACATCCCAAGCCTGGTCGGTGATATAATTATAATAGAAGGATAAACCAAAGGTTTAATGGGAAATGGAGAATAGGAAATCCAATGAGATGAGATAAAAAGAGAAATGAAACAGGAAGGAAATAAGGAAAGGGACAAGGGGTGTAACAGGGTCGTACTCTCACAATGGCACAACAGGGTGTAACAGGGTCGTACTCTCAGGGTGTAACAACGTCGTACTCTCACTTGCAATTTAGGAGCGGGTACCTCACGTGCGAATAACATGCGGCGAAAGAATCGGTTTCACGACGAAGATGCTGGCGACAACTTTGGATGGGTGCGACATGCTGCTGGGACGCGATAGGCTGCGCGGATACAACCCGCGCATTGAATGGCGGACGGGTGATTGTCGCCATCAAATGGAGTGGCGAGTGGCGACGACTACCGAAGTGGAGCTGTCAAGATTCGACCACATCGACTGTCAGCGCAGTAACGATTGAGCGAGCCATGATTCGAGGGGCGCAATTGTATGCCGTCCGATGGATTGCATCAATGGCTGTCGACACACTGACCGATATCGACAAACTTTGCGCAATTGTCCCGGATGTCTTGGCGACCGTGATTCGGAAACACGTTGATATTTTTCCAGACGACTTACCGGCGGGTTTACCACCTGAGCGAGAACACGACCACAAAATCGACATAGAGCCCAGAGCGCAGCCTACTGTTCGGACTCAATGGCGGCTGACTTAGCCCGAGCTAGATAAGCTGGACTACCTGCTCGAGAAAGGTTTCGTCCGCCCCAGCACATCACCGTTTGCAGCTCCAATACTGTTCACCCCGAAGAAAGATGGCGGTCTCCGAATGTGTATTGACTACCGCGCCTTGAACCAGGTTACCATCAATTCCCGCTATCCTATCCCGCGTGCCGACGAACTCATCGACCAACTTCGCGGAGCCAAATTCTTCTCGAAAATTGACATGCGAGGCGGTTACCACCGAATCCGCGTGAACGGAGCTGATTACTACAAGACGGCGTTTCGGACCCGGTACGGGAGGTACGAGTACAAGGTTATGCCTTTTGGCTTAACAAAAGCGCCTTCAACATTCCAGTCAACCATGAACAAGGTTTTTTCGGCCGTAGCTGGATAAATGCGTCATCGTGTACCTCAACGACATACTGGTCCACAGCACTACCCAGGAGCAGCATTTGAAGGATTTGACAGCAGTTTTCTCTCTCTTGCAGCAGCATCGACTCATCACCAAGGGCTCTAAGTGTGAGTTTCTAAAACACGAACTGGAGTTTTTCGGCCATGTCATTTCCATCGACGGAGTTAAAATCGACCCCAAGAAAATCGCGACAATCCAAGACTGGAAGCCGCCAACTAATCTCCGCGAACTTCAGGGTTTTCTGGGGTTTGTCAATTACGTCCGCCATTTCATTCCGAACATGGCAGGGGTAACTTCCCCTCTTACGGATCTCCTGAAGAAGGGCACGTCTTTTGAGTGGGGGGGAGAGCAGCAGGCTGCGTTCGAACAGCTCAAACTTTTCCTGACTACACCTTCGGTTCTTCGGATTGCAGATCCTCACCGTCCGTTCGAGCTCATCACCGATGCTAGCGATCTGGCCGTTGGCGCATTACTGTTACAAGACTTCGGCGAAGGCCTCCAACCCATCGCCTACGAGTCACGAAAGCTGAAGCTGGCTGAGCAAAATTATCCTGTCCACGACAAGGAGTTACTCGCCATCGCTCACGCTTTCAAAGTCTGGTGCTGTTGCCTGACGGGCGCTGACGTGACAGTCCGAATAGACCACAAGTCATCCGTGCCCAACCTACACTGAATCCTCGACAGATTCGCTGGCTTGATTACCTCGAGTCCAATTTCCACTACAGACTCACCTACACACGGGGGGTTAGCAACATCGTCGATGCACTGACCCGCCCTTGGGTCCACACCGCCGCAGTCCTAATTACCCAAGCTAATCCGCTGCTAACGGGCCTATTCACCCACGGATGCAGTACTGACCCATTCTTCACCACCCATGTAAAGGGCCTATTACCTAAAATCCGGTACCAATCGGATTTGGGTTCCCACCTACCGTACCCTACGGGAATTACTGATCCAGGAGGCACATGAGTCGAATTTCTGGGGTCACTACGGCATTGACAAAACTGCCAAATTACTGAGCCGTAATTATTACAAGCCCGAATTGCCGACAGACGTGCAGCTGTACGTCACCTCCTGCGCCACGTGTCAATGCATGAAGCCTTCCCGGCTTCGACATGCTGGATCACTGCAGCCACTCGAGCCACCCAACCGACCCTGGCAACAAGTGACGAAGGATTTCGTCACTGGAGTGCCAGCTGGTCCAAGCGGTAACGACGCGATTCTCGTCGTCGTTGACCGGTTGACCAAGATGGCCCACTTCGCCGCCTGCAAGACGACAATTACTGCCGAGCAGACAGCAAAACTGTTTCTCACGGCATTCCCTCGGCAATCATCAGCAATCGTGACCCACGGTTCACGTCCAACTTCTGGACAAAAACCTGGCAATAGTACAGCACACGTTTGCATCTGTCCATGGCGTACCACCCGCAATCGGATGGCAGACTGAGCGCACCAATCAGACGTTGGAGCAGCTGATTCGCACGACGTGCACAGACCCGGCCCAATGGGAAGACGCCCTTCCCTTGATCGAGTTTGCGTACAACAATGCCCCATCGGCCATGACTACTAAGTCCTTGTTCTTCCTTAATTACATGATAGATCCGACAACCCCTCTATCGCCCCCGATAGAAAACCCGACACCAAGATCCCAACAGTTTGTCGAAAACCTCTGACAGTCTCAGCAAAAAGTCGCCGATGACATCCTCAAACCCAACCAGAGGGCTAAACAGCAAGCTGACCAACGACGCTGAGACTTACTGCTCGCCCCTGGGCAATTGGTCCTGCTCGACACGAGAAATTTGGGAATTCCCCTCCCAAATAAATTACGACCAAGATTTTGTGGCCCATTCCGCATCATCCGCATGGTGACACCAGTCACAGCCCAGCTGCAACTACCGGCCGACTGGCAAATTCATGATTCATTCCACGTCAGTCTCCTGCGACCGTTCGTCCCGAGTACGACTTATCTTGACCGTCAACACATCAATCCTTCGGTCAACCCAGTACCCGAGCCAACGATCGAGTCGTCCAAGATTCTAGCTCATCGCGTACGAGGCCATCGAGATATAGAAACCGTTGATTTCCTTGTACGATGGGTCGATCATACAACTGACGACGATCTTTGGGTCCCCGCAGCTATGCTCGGCGAACACAAAGTCGTCCGGGACTATTTACACTGACGACGTGTCCCGAATGCGGATAGTCTCATCCCGGAAGGGGGGGTGGTGTAAGGAAATTCCCTTTTCCTTACTGGGCTTGACTACAGCGCATACGCCCTCGACTCTCGGAAGTCCAGGCTCGGCCAACTTCTTCGGTCCCGAACCATTTTCGTGAACCCAATGTCAAACATATGTGTGTGTGTTTAATAGACTATACAGGGTCATTCCATAGAGAGTACAACCCATTAGCTATATACCCCTGTATGCTCCCATTCTTGTCAATCATTATAATTTTGAGATGGTATCATGAGTTGTTTAGGTCCCCCCCCCCCCACCTGCGCTTCCGCCTTAGGTCCTAGCCGCCCCGCTGGCCCCACTGCCCTGTCACCTAGCTGGCCCGTTGGCCCCGTCTCCTAGCGCCTGTTGGCCCCGCGGCCCCGTTCCCTAGCGCCTAGCCGCCCCGCTGGCCCCGCGGCCCCGTCACCTAGTACCTAGCCACCCGTGGCAACGCGGCCCCGTCACCTAGCACCTAGCCGCCACGCTGGCCCCGCGGCCTTGTCACCTCACCTAGCCGCCCCGCTGGCCTCGCGACCCTGTCACCTAGCGCCTAGCCGCCTCGCTGGCCCTCGCGACCTCGTCACCTAGCGCCTAGCCGCCCGTGGCCCCGCGGCCCCATCACCTAGAGCCTCGCTGCCCGTGGCCCCGTCGTCTCGTCACCTGGCGCCTAACGGCCCCGTGGCCCTGTCGCCTCGTCGCCTTGAGCCTAGCCGTCTTGCTGGCCCCGCGGCCTCGTCGCCCCTAGCGTAGCCGCCCCGTCGGCCAGTCGCCTAGCTGCCCCATGGCCCCGTCGCATAGCCGCCCCATCGGCCAGTCGCCTAGCCACCCCGTCACCTCGTCTCCTAGCCGCCCCGCGGCCTCGTCGCCCCACTGCTCCGCGGCCCCGTCGCCTAGCCGACTCGTCGGCCGGTCGCCTAGCTCCCCCGTGACCTAGCCGCCCCGCGGCCTCGTCGCTCCGCTGCTCCGCAGCCCCGTCGCCCAGCCGCCCCGCGGCCCCGTCGCCTAGCCTCCCCGCGGCCCCATCGCCCAGCTGCTCAGCCACCCCATCCCCCACCCTTGGCCGTGTTTCCCGGTCCCCGCTCGCTAAACCGGCCCTCTCCACCGTCCTGCACTGCACCCCACCATGCTGTACTGCTCAGCACAGCGCCCCAACGGCCTACACCGCACTGCATTGCACCCCACCGCACTACACCGTACAGCACTGCTCTCCACTGCTCCTCGTCGCTCCGTCCCAAACTTCACCGCCGCTTCCGGGCTGCAGCGGCCATAATGACGGACTCGGTGCTGCGCTTTGACGCGGAGGGTCAGCTGGTTGAGTTCGTCACGTGGCTCGTCGACCTCCGCCGTCACCTCACTGGTCAGCGGCAGGATGGCCACTCCCTGGCCATCCACATTAACAGTACGCTCCCCTTCCTTGACCCCCCTGCTGCTCTCCCTGCTGACCCCACGTCTGCTGACCGTGAGTCCACCGCCGCTGCTGCCGTTGCCCGTGTTGTCTCGCTGTCGCGTGACGCTGTCGCTCAGCTCGTGATTAGCCATGCACACTCCCAGTCAGAGCGCCCCCGCTTTAAGTCGGTCAAAACTGCGCAGGATTTCAGGAGGATTTAAGGCCTGCCGTCCCAAGGCTGGGCGCAGCGGTGGAAATGGAGGGGGGGTAGAGGTGGTGGTGGAGGTGGTTCTTCCGCTGGTGGTAGTACCGACGAGGGGGTTGGAGCTGGTGCCTCGGAGCAGCAGCCCTAGCGGGAGCAGCAACGGGCGCCACAGCTTGACCAGCAGCAGCAGCAGCAGCCGCAGCGAAGGGTCGGCCGCCTCCCGCCTGGGTGGCCTGGCGCCGGTGGTGGTGGTGGTCGCGGTGGTCATGCGCGTAGCTCCTCGTCGGGTGGTGGTGCGAGTGACAAGTGCTGCCAGTACCAGCTCCATAACGGTTCTCGCCGCGCCCTCCCACCGCTTTCCCCACCGTGGTCCCCTGGTTATCCCCCCCCTGTTCCTAGTTCCCCCTCCCCCGGTCGCCCCTGCTCCCCCACCTCCCTGCCCTGCCCCATATGGTGTGTCTCACGTCACCCCCCTCCCGTCGGTTGTCCCTGCCAAGGAGTCTGCGGACTCTCGCGGCTCGGCAGGGTCCCTTTCACCGCTTGTGCCTGCCCCGGTCTCTCCTCCCCTGTCGTCGACGTTGCTGTCACAGCTGCAGCTGCCACCGCAGCTGCCGTCGTCGCAGCAGCCTCAGCCGCCGTTGTCACCGCCGCTGGGGTTTGTGCGTTCTGGGGGTGCTGGGGAGCCTGCCAGAGTGAGTACTAGAGCAAGTTCCCGTTCCGAGAGTGTTGGCGTGGAGCTTCTCAGAGGGAGGCGTGGAGCTTCTCGGAGGGAGGCGTGGAGCTTCTCGGAGGGAGCCGTGGTGCCGCTAGAAGTTTTGGTGTTGGCGTCGGGCAACAGCCGCCGCAATCGCCGCCGGTGTCTGCTCTTCGCCTACTCAGCCTTCCTTCCCCTGACCGCCCTCCGGTGCCTCCTCCATCGCCACCGCCTCCTCCTCTGCCGGTCTACGGCCCTGTGTTTCCTCCCGTGGACTCTTCTCCGTCTCATTTCCCTCCTCATTCTCCTCCTGTGTCTCCTCCCCTCTCTCCTGACCCGACTTCTCCGTCTCACATCTTGGCTCGTCGTCCGTCTCGTGCTCGTCCTACCTCCCCTATTCCGTGTTCTCACCCTATGTTGCTTTGCTCCCACGCGTCTCTTGCTCCTCCGCACCTCCCGTCTCCTCCTTCGTTGTCGCTCGCTGTGGCCCTGCCTCCGTTCTCTGACTTCCTCCGTGCCGTGCATCCCCTTGTTCCTCGTGTCCTTGCCTCTCTTGTTACCGACCCATCCGTTCCTGTCTCAAGTCTGTCGGCTCTTGTTGCGGCTGTCACTGACTTTGCCGCTACGCGCCGCCTTAACTACGCCATTGCTCTAGTCTCTGACCCTGCCTGCCCTCTGTCCGTCGGGGGTGTGGCTGCCCTTGGTAGTGACGTCCTAGAGGACAGACAGTACGAGCTTGCTTTCCTCTCAGAGGCTGCTTTCCATCTCTGTTCCATGCTGCTAGTCCCTGAGGGTGACCCAGACGCCCTTGACATCCTGACCCCTCGCACCTATGCTGAGACGACCTCGTGACCCTGAGCCTCTCAATAGATAGCTACCATGGAACAAGAGATGGCATCTTGGAGATCCACCGGTACCTTCGTCGACGCAGTTCCCCCACCAGGGGTGAACGTAGTCAATAGCCGCTGGCTCTTCAAGATGAAGCGCCCTCCTGGAGAGCCGCCTGTCTTCAAGGCACGCTACATTGCTCGTGGTTTCAGCCAGCGTGAGGGTGTTGACTTCTTTCAGACCTTTGCCCTGACCCCGAAGATGACTACTCTTCGGTCAATACTACATGTAGCAGCACAGTGTGACTACGGGCTCCACTCCCTCGACTTCTCCACAGCTTTCCTCCAGGGCAGTCTACACGAGCAGGTCTACCTGCGCCGCCCCCAGGGCTTCTCCAGTACCTTTCCTCCTAGTACCGAGTAGCTTCTTCGGCGCCCTGTCTACGGCCTGCGACAGGCGCTTCGTAAGTGGCACGATATGTTGCGTGCTACACTTGCTGACCTGCAGTTCTTCCCGTCATCTGCAGACCCCTTGCTCTTTGTCCGTTCCGGCCAGACTCCGTTCTACATCCTTGTTTACGTAGACGATCTGGTCTTTGCTACTGTTTACGTAGATGTGCTGGCCTTCGTGAAGGTCGAGCTGCTAAGGAGACACACCTTCACTAACCTAGGAGAGCTGCGCCGCTACCTTGGCTTGCAGATCTCCAGGGACAGAGCCGCACGCACCATCACTCTCACACGGTCACACTTGGTACGCCAGGTCCTTCAGAGGTTCGGCCTTTAGTTCTCTTCCACATAGCCCATCCCCCTGCCAGTAGACCATATACTCTCTGCTCTAGTCCCGGAGGAGGCTGTAGAGCCTAGTGGTCCTTACGCAAAGCTGGTGGGTTACCTCATGTACAAGATAACTTGCCTTCGTCCAGATCTTGCATACCCTCTCAGCATCCTGGCCCACTTTGTGGCCTCAGGCAGACACCGACTACAGCACTGGTCTGCAGCTAAGAGGGTTCTATATTATCTAGCAAGTACGTCGGGCATGGGGCTTGTGCTAGGAGGACACTGGCTAGTGGTCCTTACCGGATACATAGACGCTTATTGGGCAGACGACGCCAAGACTCCCAGGTCCTCCCGGGGCTACTGCTTTAGCCTTGGTGCAGATGCTGTCTCGTGGAGGTCCACCCGGTCGTCGTTTGTTGCCCAGTCTAGCTGTGAGGCTGAGATCTACGCCGGTGCCATGGCGGCACAGGAGCTTCGCTGGCTGACTTTCTTGCTCACAGACTTAGATGAGCGGCCTAGCTCTGCCCCGATTCTATACGCTGACAACAGGTCCATGATCCTCCTGTGTCAGGAGCCCAGACACGAGGGCAGAGCGAAGCACATCCAGCTGCGTTACTTCCTCTTTTGCGAGCTACAGCAGTGTCGCCAGGCCCGTGTAGTACACTTGGCCTCAGATGCCAACACTGCTGATATCTTTACGAAGGCGCTTGCGCCTAAAAATCATCAGCTGCACTGCGTACATTTCGGTCTCGTGCCTGTGGCTTTCTCCTAGTGGCTGGACTAGTAGTGCCGCCCTGGTCTTGATCTTGCCTTGTTTGTACTCTTGCTTATTGGTCTTTAGACCCCTGCCTCAGAGGTTGGACTAGTAGTGCCACCCTGGTCTTGATCTTCCCTTGTTTGTACTCTTGCTTATTGGTCTTTAGACCCCTGCCTCAGAGGTTGGACTAGTAGTGCCGCCCTGAGCTGCGTGTCCCACACCAGGCACTTCCCCTATCTAGTCTAGAGGGTGTATCAAATATATTTGTATATGTTTAGTAGACTACAAATGGTCATGCCATATACCCCTGCATACCTCATTAGCTATATACCCCTGTATGCTCCCATTCTAGTCAATTATTCTAACTTTGAGACCCAAACCTAGATGCGCGGCGCTTCCGTGGCTTTCGCCAACCAGACCGCCCCAGCCTGTCCGCGTGGTTCTCGGCTAGCTCTGTTCGTGCCTATAAATTCCTAGGCCCTCATTTTGATCGACACTCTCGAATCACGACTCCTTTATTACACTACATGGTTTTATTCTGGTTAATTCATAACAACGTATATCATAATTTTTTTGAATCCTAGTTGTTGATGGTAAAATTCGATCTTGCGTGTTTTTGTCGAAGCTGCATAGTGTACCGTCTCCCTTAGTGCGGACGGACAACAGCTTTCCCAAAAAGTCCTGTTATCTAAACCGCAAACTGGGCGCATGTCAAGATTCGTGTTGTAGAAGGATATTCAAGGCGAGCACGGCAAATCGGCTTTGGAATCTATCTCTGAAATTTAGTAACCCGCCGTTCACTTCGATTTGTGTCAGTTTTTTAAAACAGTCGTGAAGAGCCTTGTTTAGATGTCTCGTCGATTTCCCAAAGGACAGGTGGATACATACAAACGAAGTTCGTCAGAGTCGCACTAGATTTGAGGGTGCCAGAGATTCAATCACACAAGTCTTTCGTGTTCCCTCGCCACGGGCAAATGAGGCTTTCGCACGTGCACCCGGCGAAAAGAGAAGGTATTTGTATGGAGGGGGCTTGGGTGGCGATGTTTGTTGCCAGCGTGCGACTTTTGTGAGGCCATCAGGCGACTGCGGTGCACAGTTCCGTGACGACGAAACCAGGCCGGCAATGACGTGTCCCATGCTTTATGCTGGTCGTAAACTCAATCATGACACGTCGCAGGGTGATTCAACCAGATCTCCCATTTCCCGTATATCGGAGGGTTTGGGAAGCGATTCTGATTCGGCGCTGGGTTGAGCCTGCGATGAGGCTGGGGCAGGCCTGCCTGCTGCTGGTCACACTCTGCCTGCCTACGTAGTTTTGTCGGTGTGGACACGTGAACTGTTCAGCATCTGAGTCATTACCCAATCGGGACACGACGTCACTCTGGCGGAGCAAGGAATCACGTGATTGCTCGTTGTCAGCGCCAGTCGCACTGAACAAAAACTCAAGGCACACCAATGAGCACATGTGAAACTTTCGCAGTTTTTGTTCGCATGGCATGTCTATTGTGTCGCATAGCACGCTGAATATTCTTAAGGTAAGACCGTTGGTCTGCTCTGCAAACCGAAACGTAAAGTACACTTTTATCGGTTTATTGTGTCACCTGTATTATTTCAATGTTTACTGGCACCTACCAGTTTCTCAGCATGACTCGCGTTGACACTGAACCTGATAGGCGGCAGTCCTTTCGATAGTGAACAGTCAAGTCTTATGTGGACAATTGCGAGAATCCTAGCTGGGACGTCGCGCAGGTAAATCATCTAGTGCATGAGCGATAATTTGTAACCAAGTGACAGTCTCACTGTTGGATTTCCCCTTCAAATGTTCCGCGTGCCTGGTTTTAAAACTTTTCCTTATTACAGATTTAAGTCGCGTGCAAATACCGTAAAACACAATATTGAATGACGTGTACTCAAGTCTGATTCATTCCCCGATCAATTTCATACCTTCTTTGCGATCTCCAGCGGAGGAAGTTTACCCTCAATGGGTAAATCAAACTTTAAAAAGCTGGAGATTCGCTTTGCATGTCATGACTAATGATGTGTTGACGAGGGGCGAGGAATTCCCGCGGTGTGCGATTCCAGCTCAGCAAGTGGTAGGGAACAGCAGAAACACAAGACCCAATGGTATGTCGTCGCCCAGCTTGTCGCTAGGTGAGCGGGCGAGTCGCACGCAAGCATCAGCCCAGCCAGCCAGCCAAACCAGCCCCTTTCGGGCTGAAACAGAAAAAACGCCGACGAGGATTGGGTGGAGGGAAAGGAGGAGGGAGGGGCACGGGCAGTGCAAGACGAGGAAACCGACAACAATCGGAGACGGGGAAAGTGGGCACTAGGGCAGCAATGCGATGCGACATGACGGCGAGCAGAGAAATGTGTGTGCGACAGAAAAGCAGGGCAGAGCAGAGCCGAGGAGCTATCAGCCCAGAGCGTCCAGGGAAGCGTGCGTGCGACAGCAGCAATGAAGCACGGCAGGAGCTAGAACTGGCCGACATCGGCTCGGCGCGGAGGGAAAAGGAAACCCCAGAGGGAGGCTGACCAGGTGAGCAGTCTTGCGTCGGTGATTTGACGGGCAGCTGGACAATGGGCAACTGGCAGTGGGCAAGGGCGGGGCACATGCGCAACTTGTGAGCTGGACTGCTCGCAGCTGGCCTGGCTCGCGCGTGTCATGCAGGGCTAGCTACAGTAGCAGCAGCGCAAAAACAAAAGCACCCACGAAAACATGGAGGGATTCGAGGGCACCGTGACAACACAGAAACACACAAGCAGCACAAACAACACCAAAGTTCACAAAATCTCAATCACAAAATTCACAACTCACACACACTGCCCCTATTTTGCGCCACTGGAGGATTCACGAGACGCACACCACCACCAGCAAGACTACCCTTCCCTTTCCTTCCCTTTCCTTCCCTCCCAGTCTAGGGATCCTCCTGCCAAGCACCTAGGCTAGTACATCAGCCCGCGTCCCAACTCCAGTTCAGCACTTTCTGCCTGTGGTTTCGACAGGACAGTCTGCAAGGCCAAGCCCTAAACTTCCCGTGCAAGAGCAAACGGCACCGCCTTTGTTCCTCAGGAATCCGAGGCTCGTTAGAGGACAATTTATGCCGTCGTGCGCTGTCTTTCGAGGCGCCTCAGAATCCGTCATATCAACTAACGACTCGTTCCGAGTCGGCTGCCTGAGTTAATAGCTCCTGGAGGAGTCCGCGCCGCAGCAGTCTTCGATCCGAACTCGCAAATTCCGGCGCAGTGGTACGCGCCGCATCAGCCAGCATCAACCGGCGTCTAACGCGTCGTCTGCCTTTCGCTAGTAATACCCGCGGCCTCGTTATTGGCTACTCGCTACTCGTTAGCAGCAGCACTGGCTTCGTCATATCCTCCAACACCATCCGCACAGCAGCAGAGAAGCGACCGCCATATCCGCCAAATCCGCCACCACTACCACCGCGATAACCGGCGCTTGCAAGAACTCCGGGTTCTAACGGACCACCACTCCTCGGGACCTCCATCGGACGAGACGGACGTTCTTCTTGACGAGACGTCGCCTTCTTTTTCTCTGGTCCAATGGCTGTTCTTTGCGGTAATACAAGTACGACAACGATCCGTATTAATGCTCCGCCGCCGCAACTCCGCTGGCAGGCGCAGCGTGGCGGCGCTTCCGCAGGCCCCAGCGCGCGGAAATCGCCTCCCTTCCGCCTGCCCGCCGTCCGCGCGGCTTCCGACCGCCAGATAACCTCCGCCGCCGTCTCCTCCGCCAAAGTCGCCGCCGCCGCTGCCGCCGCTGCGAAAGTCACTGCCGCTGCGAAAGCAACGCTGGTCCGCGAACCGCCGAAGACGCAGCGGGAGGCGGGAGTTGCGGTGGAGGAGGAGGAGCACGCGTGGCAGGGCGTGGGGACGAGCAGCGCGAGCGTGTTTCTCGCGGATACTGCCATGTGGCAGAGCGGCCTTCCCGAGCTCGATTTGACGGACGGGTACTTAACTCCCCTCGGCTTCGCGCCTTTGCTTCGCGCCGTTGCTTCGCGCCGACGCTGCGCGCCTTTTCGTGTTTCCTCTCTCTCGCGGTCCGTTCCTTCCGTTCTTTTTCTGCGCGTCTTGGCTTGTCACGTCGCACACGCTGCGATGCACTCGCGAGCCGTCGCACCCGGCGCTAAATTTCGCCCTCTTCGTCTCCCCGCCGCCGTGTCGCTCGCCCTTCCCGCAGATTCACCGGAGACGAATCAACGACAGCCGCCGCGGCGCCAACGGTCGGCGACTACATGACGCGCCGCCCCGTGTGCGTGCACCCGCGCGCGTCGCTCAAGTCGGCGGCGCGGCTGCTGGCGGCGTGCGCGGTGAGCGGCGTGCCCGTGGTGGAGCCGTACGAGGGCGACGCGGTCGGCGCGGGGCGGCTCGTGGGCGTGCTGTCGCAGCGCGACGTGCTGTGGAAAGAGACGGTGCCTTACCCCGGGGTACGCTCCGGCATGCTTCTGCTTGCTCCTGCTTGCTCCGGCTCGCTTCTGCTTGCTTCTGCTTGATCCGGCTTGCTTCTGCCTGCTCCTGCTTGCTTCTGCTTGCTCCGGCTTGCTTCTGCTTGCTCCGGCTTGCTCCTGCTTGCTTCTGCTTGCTTCTGCTGGCTCCTGCTGGCTTCTGCTTGTTTCCCGGGCGCTGTTTTCCTTCGTTTTATGGCCCTTCTTTCCTCTTTCTGTGGCACTGGCCGCTTCCTGGGTGTGCTGTCGCAGAGGGAGGTACTTCCTGCGGAGGGCGCAACCTGTCGCGTGCCGTGACTCCATTCCCTTCCCTCACGCCCACTCAACTCCCCCTGTTCCCTCTATCCCTCCTCCCCCCTCCTCCCCTCTCCTCCCCCCTCCTACCCCCCCCTCCCCCTCACCTCTTCCCCCGCCCCTCGCACAGTAGGACGACCTGATGGGAGACCCCTCTGAGTTTTGAGGCGCTATAAAATTCTAATCCACTCACCTCCCTTCTGCTCCCTCTACCCCCCCCCCCCCCCCCCTCCTTCCCCTACCTCCTCTTCCCCCGCCACTTGCTCAGGAGGACGACCTGATGGGAGACCCCTATGAGGGCCCCATGAGCCCGTCTCTCAAGGCGCAGCTGGGGAAGATCCGCAGCCGCACCGTGGCGCATGCCATGACGGCAGCTCCGCTGTATGTGGAGGAGGACGCGCTGGTGTCTGACGCCGCAACCATCATGATTAACCGCCATGTATGCACTGGTGTTGGGGTTGGGGCTGGGGTTGGGGCCGGGTGTTGGGTGTTGAGTGTTGGGTGTTGGGTGCTGGGTGCTTAGTGAAGTGCGTGCTCCGCTGTATGTGGAGCAAGATGCGCTGGTGTCTGACCTGGCCTCTTGCTCGCACTCTGTGTAGCTTTTCTCTGTCTCTCTTTGCTTCTTCTTCTCTCGCTCCCACTCTCAAGCCTTCTGCTGTCTTCCGCGTTCCCCGTCCCTTCTTTCTTCCCTCTCACTCTCACTCACCTCTCACCTCTCACCTCTCTCCTCTCTCCTCTCTGCTCTCTGCTCTCTTCCTCTCTTTCTGCAGGTGGCTCGTCTGCCTGTGGTGGCTCCCAGGGAAGGTGGCAAGCCCGGCACCACAGTGGTGGGAATCCTCACTGCCGCCGACATTCTGCGGCACACTCTACTCTCGCTGTAATCCTACAAAAGCAGCACCTAACTTCCTTCTCGTTCGGGCCTTATTCTCGGCTGCTTCTGCTGCTCCCGCTGATTCTCCTCCTCCTGCTGCTGCTTCTGCTGCTCCTGCTGCTCCTGCTGCTCCTGCTGCTGCTCCTGCTGCTCCTGCTGCTGCTTCTGCTACTCTTGCTGCTGCTCCTGCTGCTGCTTCTGCTGCTCCTGCGGCTGCTTCTGCTGCTCCTGCTGCTGCTCCTGCTGCTGCTTCTGCTGCTCCTGCTGCTGCTTCTGCTGCTCCTGCTGCTGCCTCTGCTGCTCCTGCTGCTGCTGCTGGCATCACAATCCCCTGTCATCGTTGGCTTCAGCTGCCGAGAGAAGCTACCTGGAGCTTTCCTTCTCGTTCTGCTCCTCTCCTCTCCGCTACTGTCTGTGTTGCGGTGTGAGCCGGGCAGCAGCTGGCTTCTGGGGTTTGTCTGATGCCCTATCCCGCCATTCCGATGTGGTTCCAACTACCCAGTGTCGCAACACGTCCCAACACGGTATCCCGACGTACATACCGTTGCCCACACATCCCAGCGCTTTTGGAATGGTGCCGTCCCAACGCCATCCCAACGTCCCAACACCACACCCCGCTGTGCAGCTCTCCTCTCTGCTTCACTATTTACTGCGGTGCAAGAATGGCCATTCCTGCAGTGCAGCTCCACTACACTTCACAGCTGCCCCTGAGAATGTTGAATAAATGCTGCTGCTGTAGCTGCTGGTGCTGCTGCTGCATCGTGTTTGCTGCTTCGCAAGGAGCATCCTTCCTCTCCTCACGAATCCACTCCTCTCCGCCCGATCATTCCTGCAAGCACTCGGTGCAAACCTGCCTTGTATTAGGGACCACAAGCACGGGACCTCAAGGTTAAACTCCCCTTCCTCCTCCATTCCATCCTGAACCTGCTGCGCCTGGCGAACGGTGAACCTCTTGGGCCCTGGGCCCTGGGTCTCTCTTCTGTGTAATAATTGGGAGCACGAACCTTCCGCGCCGGCGGAGTTTGCTCCTCTGTTGCTGTTGCTGTTGCTGCTGGGCCTTCGGACCAGGCTTCTTCTCTGCATTATACGGCGCGTGTACCTAGGAACAGACACTGGCTTTGCACTCTGCGCTGCCTGTGCTGCTGCTGCTGCTGATGATGATGATTTTGCCGCCACCCCGCTGCTTCGCTGCCGTTGCCGCTGCTGCTGCTGCTGCTGCTGCTGCTGCTGCTGCTGCTGCTGCTGCAGAGGCCGGGTGGAGTCAGGACCAACAAGTGTGCGTTGCTGATGCGCACACACCTGGAGAGGGAGAGAGGAAAGAGGATGGAAACTGATGAGATAGACCTCTCTTCTCCTCCTGCCTCTCACTGCATTCGAAGCGGCACCTGTGCAGTGCACCCCGGATAGGAGGGTTTGTATGGCCTTGCTTGGTGGTTGCGACTCGCCATCCTTTTCCTTTGCATCAGCAGGATGTTTTGAGGTGCACTGTACATTTACTGCATACCTCGAGGTAGGTAGAAGGTACCGTGCAAGTAACTGAGGAACGTCGAAGTCCGGTGCTGCTGATATACAAATGTATGCGGTACCTATATGTGTAGATGTGCGCTTGTACATGTACAGTAATAAAATTGGGTGGTAATAATAGAGGCTGCATCATGTTGATGTTTGTATGTGAACTCATGCATAGGGCGAATTCCTACAAACCAGGATCAGATCAGAATCAACCTGGATCAGAATCATGCGGTACTATGCGGTGCGAGTGTTTTAATCGCATTGCAATGCGGTTCATTTTGGTTACATGCGTTTCTGATTCTGATGCAACTTTGTAGGAATCCGCCCTTAGTACATGTGGTTTGGATGGTTAGATAGATGACAGAATAGTAATACATTGTACAGGATTGAAAGAATGACGTACACTAATAGCAGATAGAGAATAATCAAACAAGCTTGTTATGCTCATGAGCATGGAGCAAGTACATCTACACGTGGGAACGTTCTTTGAAGGGCATCCAGAGCAGAGCTGAAGAAAACTCGCGCTGCAATCAGCCTCTGCTTGGCACTGCTCGCAGTCTGCTCTCTCATGGGAGAGTAACCTGAAGTACCAGCAGCGGCGCTGTTAGCATTGCTGCCACTGCTGCCACCGCTGCCGCTCCTGGCGCTGCTGTTGCTGCCACGCATGCTGCTCAGCGCTCTTCGCATCACAGGCAGCTGGCTGCATCGCTGCCGGCCCTGCTGGCCCCTCTGGCAGCACAGCAGCTGGTTGTTGCTGTGGCTGCCAAGGTGCCGCCTGAAAGAATTTCGGGAAGGAGTGTGTCTTCCGGTATGAGACATCACAGCAGCACCTGCCTCGGCTCCGTACTCTTCTTCCTCATCTTCCGAGTCCCATTCTTCGTCCTCCTGCTCCTGCTCCTCGTGATTCCGCCTGCACGTGTAGCACTCTTGACCACACTCTCTGTCTTCTTCCTCTTCCTCCTCCTCCTCCTCCTCCTCCTCCTCCTCCTCCTCCTCCTCCTCCTCCTCCTCCTCCTCCTCCTCCTCCTCCTCCTCCTCCTCCTCCTCCTCCTCACCGTCACTTTCCTCCTCATCCCATTCCTCCCCAATTCCTTCATCCCCACACTCCATTTCCTCGTGCTCTTCCTCCTCCTCACTCTCACTTCCACTCCAGTCCTCATCATCCTCCTCCTCATTATCACTATCCTCCATACACACCACTTTCACACTCCTCAGACTCCCCTCGCACTGCTGCATGAATGCACCAATCCAAAGCAGTGTAGCTCCACTCCTCCCCCGAAGCTTCACCGAAAGATTCTCCAGCTGGCTCGGCCAAACGCCTACATCAGCAGGGTTCATCACGCGACTCAGCGTCACCTGACCCTCAGCCGAGCCTCCCACACCCGAACCTCCTTCCCAATTACCACCAGCCGAGCCTGATTCCGAGCCAGGAGCCCAACCAGAAGCGGCAAAACGGCCTCCGCGAATCAGACATTCCCAAGGGAGAGGGCCGAAGGAGAGGGAGGCGAGATTAGGGCAATGGCCCACGAGCCAATTGAGATTTAGCAAATCTAGACCCCCCCTGCTGCCCGTAGCCACAGCAGCTGGTGCGGAAAATCCTCCCGCCCCTGCCCCTGTCCATGCTCCTGCTCCTGCCCCCACGTCCGTCGCCCCTCCTCCCGCAGAGTTTCCCCGCGGCGGAAACCCGAAGGCGCTTCCGCCAGTCGCGTCGCCGCGCGGAGCGCCGCCACATCCGACAGTGAAGAGATCCAGCGCGAGGTGCTTGAGCGCCGCTCCGGCGCCCGCGACGACCGCCTCGAGTGATGGCCAGTGGACGGCACCCGCGCGCACCTCGAGCGCCGCAAGCGCGGCGGAAGCGGGCGCGGAGAGGCGGAGCGTGGACGCAGTGGCGACGGAGAGCGACGCGAGCGCGCGGGCGTTGGGGAGGGAGAGCGCGGAGAGAAACATATCCCGGATGGACACCTCGCGCAGGCCCCCACCGCCGCCGCCACTGCGGCCGCCGCGAGCGCCGCCGCTGCGGCCTATATTATTGTCCTCAGTACAGACAGCCTCGTTGCAGATAAGGGTGAGGGCGGATACGCGCAGATACGCGAGCTCGACAGACTCCAACTGCGCGGGCAGGCGGAAGCACAGCCCCGCGGGGACTCCCCCCGCCGCCGCCGCCGCTGCGGCTCCCGCGCCCCCCGCGGCTCGGCGCGCGGCGTAAAAGCCGGCGGGATACGCGGCGGTTTGCGCGGTGAGCCCTGCCGCCATGAAGATGGAGAGGTGACGGAGGTTGGGACACGCGTCGAGCAGCGATTGGAGCGCGGAAGCCGGCAGGTTGGTCCATTCGAGGGAGAGCGCGCGCAGATGCGGAAACGCGGAGTTTCCGCGAAGGTGGGGGAAGGCGGAAAGTCCGCGGAGGGAATGTGGCGCGAGTGTGAAAGAGCCGAGGCGCATTGAGTCGAGATTGGGGCAGTGCAACGCGAGGTGCTGCAGATGACAGGTGAGGTCCGGACCGCCCGCGTAAACCGTGCAGCTCGAACCGCCGGAGTTCCCGGCGGATGATGCGGCGGAGGAGCCGGCGGCATTGACGGTCTTCAGCTGCGTGAATGTGACGTGGCGGAGGGAGGTGCCAGCGTGGCGCGCCCACGCTTCAACTATGAACTCGCGTGGATGTGTGTTGCTGGTGCCGCCGCTACCGCCGCTGCCGCCGGGAATCCCGCCGCAACTCACGGTCTCCACGTGGAGAGCTGAGAGTCCCTGCGAACGCAGCACCATGCGCGATACAATCTCTTCGATTTTAGCCGGGGGTAGCGCGATGCGGGCGAAGGCGAGGGAGGGAACCGACGGCACGAGGCGGTACCATCGACGGCAGACTGCGCCGGTCGCTGCCACGTGTCGCGCGGAGCCGAGCGCGGCGAGGATATCGATGAGAACGTCGTCGGGTAACGCGTCGAGCAAGCTGTTATGGCTCCCTCGAGTCGGAGTCGTAGAGGGTAACTCACTGCAAGAAGCACTCGCAGTACTTGTAACATTAATGACATCAGTAGGGGTACTGCTGCTGCTGCCGCTGCTGCTGGCGCTGCCGCTGCTGCATGCCCGTTCCGCGTTCTCACGTCTGTCTTCGTCTGCAGCGGCAACGGCGGCGCCGTCGGCAGCGGAAGTCGCGGCGGGAGTCGCGGAGAGCAGCGACATCCGCGGCTCGAACTTCACGGTGCGAAAGCACGCCTCGAGAGAATGGCGGCGCGGCTGCATTAACAAGCCCGACGCGGCGGCGACGGAGCCAGCGGAGTTTGCGACGGCGTTTGCGGCTGAGCGGCTGACATCGGTTTCCGACTCCGAGTTACTACTAACGCGCGGCGAGGCCGCGCCGGCAGTTGACCCGCCGTCATCGGCGGCGGCATTCCGGCGCTGCAGCACTGCTGGCGGAAAATTGTTCTCCCTCCGGTGGCCGCCGCCTTTCGCGCGGAAGACTTGCTGATAATGACGCGCGCCGAGAGTTGCGGCGGGTCGTTCCGCCGGTCCCTCCACGTCTCGGGGAGCACTACCCGGAGGGGATCCATGAAATGCGGCCATGGTGGGACGCTCGCCTCTGATGTATCCCGGCGTGAGACGTGTAGGATGATGACAGCAATGTGCGGCTCGAGCAGAATTCGTTCAACGGGGCTTACTAAGAGATAGAAATGGAGGAACCGGGGGGATAGCTTCAAATAGAGGAAATGATGGTGGGTGGTAGAGAATTCATGGTGCTCTGTCTGACGCTCGCAATCGCAACCTATTGACTAATATGGCTTCCGCGCGGCGTCACTCTGAGAATGTGAGAATGAAACGAGTGAATGTTCACCAGCGTCGCAGCGCAGGCTGCTATGTACAGTAGAAGTAACCCTGGGCTAGATTAGATGGCGTTCAGGTGAACTTGGCAGGGTTTGATTTAGCTGTACTGTATGCAATGTGTGCACTCTTCGTCGTCGGCCGATTTGATTTCACAAGGACAACCCTAGACCAGACCAGATGCGGCAGAGCTGACTCGGCTCTGGGAAGGACGCGGAATTAATTACTGTACACACCAAACAGCTTCCATTCATGGCTCGCTCGCTTCGCCTCGCCACGCCGCCATGTACCACTGTGTCTTTGAGGCGCCGTGCCGCGGAACGAGGTTCGCTAAAGGTGAGTTGAATGGTGAATGAAGCCGAAAAAACGGGAAGTTGGGTGGAGTGGGGTGGGGTGGGGTGGTGGGGTGTCACATCGCAGGGGGCAGCCAGTCACGTCGCGTGGCGTGACTCGTCCTGAGGAGAGGTTAGGAGAGGAGAGGAGGAGGGGAGAGGAGAGGGGAGGAAGGAAGCCTGTCCTTGTGCCGTCGGGGGTTTGGTGGGGTGGGTGGGGGAGTTTTGGGGAAGGAAATGCAGGCTCTTGTCGTGCGTGACATGAGCCCGTCATCATCAAGACTCAAACCAAGCCCCTGCAGGCTCTGTACAGGACTGCAGTCAGTGGTGCTGTTGAATCGTCGTCGTGGTGTTCTGTCTGTACAGTTCTGTACATTGAGGGAGGGCGATTGTAGGTCCAATCAAATCGAACGACCCCAGGTTCTCTGGTGCAGCGCTGTATGCTGCATCGAATATAGACAGTCCTTTCTTTACTCAGCATGGTCAGTACCGTACTGAAACGCACTGTATTTTTCTTACTGTGTACTGCGCCGCTGGCATGACTGTATGTGGTGGCGGTTTTGCCCAATTTCTCTGCTCTCCATTCACATATTCCCCCGAATTCTCTGTTGTTTCCCTCGCCTCGCCTCTCTCAGAAGTATTACGGTCCTTGTCAGCAGGGTGCGCATGCAGGAGCACCGCTGCTCTGAAAGTTCCTCTCACGAGGACCTTTCATTTCCTCACGCGAAATGCTGCCATGCCTGTCAAGTGTCATGCCGTAGACGCGCCTCGAACGAACAGCAGGAGAGAGTGAGGTGAGCGAGAGGGAGCGAGAGGAGAGGAGAGGAGGAGCGACGAGGGGAGAACGAGGTTCCCTCAAACCTTGTTGTCCTTCGCGGCGGCTAAGCTAGGATACACCATATCTGGCTTTGAACAGGGAAAAATAACCACGCGACGCGAAACAGAAGCATGAAATGTCAAAACCCCTCTAGCAAGAAAAAAACGGTTAGGAATGTAAATAGGGGCGTGTCTTCAAGTCACAAAACCCGTGCCAATTCCATTCGTGTATACCGTATTATGTTACACTCAAGCCTTTTAAACGAGATATTTGCGAAATAAAATGCACTATACAAGTGCAACCAAACATTGCGCTCAAATGGTCTGAGTGTCATCCTTGGGTCATCTTTGATTGATAACGTTTTGGATTACCACAATTGCAGGCAATATTCTATATTGAATCTGTCATGTCGCACTTCGAGCGCTCTTGTAAGAAGGGCCATATAAGCGGAATGTCGATAGGTTCTACATTAATTTTGTGAAATTCGTAGGTCTCCTCTAACACTCGCTATTATAACTAGGATCATGTGTATATAGTGCGTAATGAATTTGAGGCCTGCGATGGGCACAAAGAGCGTGCCCAAAGTATTTTGACAACGTATATCAGTGGAAGGCATCGGATGACATAACGAATCGTCGAATTCCGTACGGACTGTTGACAATAGCTACGATTCATTTTTTAATCGGATGATAGCGGATGGCAGACTGTACTTTGGACAGCTCTAATATGAAATGCCGAGAAAGATATCAATATATATGGTCTTTATTGTTCACCTACAACTTCGTCGAAATGTAGAGGCCAATGTCAAATTTATCATTTCGCGTAACAATATGTTTTATACGTTAGAATTATTGTTAACAAGAACATAGATTTGTTATATCATTTCATTCAGTGCTTAATAAGCTAGCTTTACGTGGCACACAGTGGGCCAAAATGAAATGGCTAATGCTCGTAAAGTAGGGTAAATGGAAAGGCTAAATTGATTGGAATTGGTTACTGGCAAAGCATAAAGGGGACACCATGCGTACACAGTGTATACTTGTTGAGAGCAAGTTCTTATAGGACGTTTCAAGCATAGGTTGGGAACGCTGGATTCTAGGCTTGTGTTTCACGGGTACTTAATATGATTTTATATAGTGTAAAGTGTAGGGTTTAGGTTAGCATCAACAGGGGGGTTGATTCTTTTACTGAATCCTTGGTAGGGACCTTTCAAGTTGAAGCCATAATGGGTAGTAAATCTGCTTACACAAGTGAGATTAGATCGTCACTTTGACCAAAAGGGTTTGTGAGTATGGAGCCATTTTAAATCTGAATGTTGATGAGAAAACCCCTGTTGCTGACAAGTAACAATCGAAGGGAATGTGTGATTTGGGACCATTCCCACCAATGGTCACCGTAAGAACTCGTAAAACCAACCTCTCTAATTTGCATTGAGAGAAATGGGCAAAGCATTTGTCATATTTCGCAGCGGGAGAAACGGGAATGTGATTTGCTACAGTTTTCGCCATGTTTACGGACGAATGTCTTGTGCGGTCCACCGAGGGGACCAATGGGTGGTGTTTTTGGGAGTTCAGGTGGTTACCAGACTCTCCTCGTCTGCTCGCTACGCTAAAGAGCAGGGTGCAGAAGCATGTAACAGGTGTGCAGGTATGCAGAATAGGTCAGGATATTCTGAGTGAGCCAGATGTCAAATAACAGAGGAGAGAGTGTATTGGAACGTGGTGTATCCGCCAGTCATCAAGCCAGTCATCCGCCTCTTTGCCGCCACGTCACTGGCCAAACGATTGGATGGCTGAACTCCCTCGGATGCACTGCACACAGACGGGAATCGAGAGGGAGCCAGGGGAGTGATGGAGAGTCTGCTGCATTAAATGCTCGCAACTCGGCCCACCGAGTGAATGGGCTTGGTCTCGAACAGAACATAATGCGTCAGTCCAGCGGTGAGGCGGATCTCATTGACGACGAATCACACGCCACGCTGCCTCGCTGAGCTTCGGGCAACCGCGAGTCTAACCGCGAACAGCTGGATGCCAGGAGGGCACGAAGTACACCACTTGTAGCTCTCGAATTTTGCTTGCGTGCGTGGGAAAATGCCTCCTAGCTCACTCTCGATTTTTGCTCGCCATTTAAAAATTTTGCCCAATCATCCCCCAAAACAACAAAACATACCCCCCCCCCCCCCCTCCCCCACCCCCCCCGCCTCCCCTCTCCCCTGGGCTACCCCCTACAAATTGCCCTGCTACGAGTATAGCCTGGCCTGAGCTGGTCTGCCCAACGCAATTCGCAACACGACCAGCAGCGACGTGTGATCCTGAACAACGCACGAGGTGATGAACAGTAAGGAAATTTCAGACTGAGGACAGGACAGGACACCCCAGCTGAGAGCAGGCCTCTCGTCTCGAGCCTCAATCGAGCCCTCCACTTGATGCCGGCTTACGCTAGAAGGGTATCTACCCTAAATGTTAAGAAATTAAAAGCTTTTCAAACCCAGAACCCGGATTTATCAGGTTTGGATCTGTCGAATCTCTTCATGTCGCCCAGTTAATGAGCCTTAGAAGCCTGAAGCATTCCGTGAGGATTTTTCATGAATCCTGACGAGCTAGTCTCCCAGCATGGCGTTCTGTAAGGAGAACATCCATGCGCCACTGCGTGGAGATTTTTCCCCTTCCAAACACCAAAGTTGACGGCAATATTCGGGACTTATTCATGCATTTCGCGTGCACCCCGCACAGTAGTGTGGAAGACGGACAAAGTTCTTACTCTTAGGCGGAGTAACCTCATCGAGAACTCGGAAGGATTCGGAGAGAAAAATCCTTGGAATCTGGAAAATTCTGGGTACACTTAGCCCGCGGTAATTTCAGACACTGTAAATGGACCGCAGAATATTGTTTTGTTTCTACCCTGACCATTTATGAGTGCGTAGACAGCACTCCCTTGTTCCTACGGCCTACGCACGGGGGAAACTTAAGCACTGCCTAAGCTGACGTCGGATTTCCTGAATCGAAAGTAAACGTTTCGTATAGAATTCCAAGCTAAATTTGTCTTTCAAGGGTATCCCGTATCTGGTCTTCAGGAGCTGATTTCTGGGGGTGAATATTCCCTCGCAGATACCCCTGTGAAAATACTGGTTTGAAATTACCGCGGGCTATGTCTAGTATTGGACCCTGACTGGGCATCTTCCGAGACACCCTAGGACCTAGCATAAGCCCTGGTGATTGACCGAGCGAATTCAAGTGGGATTCCTCCTGATTCCACCTGATCCCTCCACACAAATCTTCACAGCAGCATGGATGAAGGAGGGATCGAACAAAGATCGGCGCACATTGGTCATGCGTGTCTTGCATGGCCGCGTCTGGCGAAAGCTGACAAATGGAAGAATGCGCTTGTGGCTAGACACCGTCGTCGTGACACGACGGTGATGTCATAAATGCCGTATTGAATGCATGCCAGCGTGGCCGAAGAAATCTGTGTAAGATGAAAAATGTTGGATGAAACAATGTGTACATTACCACATCTGCAACAATAAAAATATATCGTCTATACACTTCTAGCCGATGCAAGGATGACCCCCTCTCTCTCCTAAGCAACAAACATGGTAAATGGTTGATTTAAAATTGCTTAGACATGCATGATGCCTTATAGGCAAGATAGGTGTGTACTCTTAGAGGGTACAACCACTTAGACAAAACCCAATGTTTCCCTTGTTCTAGCCAATATTTTCTACGTTAACATGGTATCACGCTAGGTTAGGATCCCGCCCAAGCCCTAGCCCTAGACCTAGCCGTCCGCTGCTCGCCACCCGTAGCTAGCCGCTCGTAGCCGCCCGCAGCGCCAGCGCCCTCTGGACCCGCGATCGCCAGCCCCATGGCTGCTGGCCACGCATTCGCCTGCCCCGCGTCCGCCAGCCCCGTCGGCCTCGCGCTCGCCAGCCCCACGCCCGCTAGCTCCGTGCCTGCTGGCCCCGCACCCGCTCGCCCGCGCTCGCTGGCCCCGCTTTTGCCAACCCTGCGCTTGCCCGTCCCGTGCCCGCCAGCCCCGCGCCCGCTGGCCCTGCGCTCGCTAGCCCCGCGCTCGCTGGAACCGTGCCAGCTGGCTCCGCACCCGCTCGCCCGCACTCACTGGCCTCGCTTTCGCCAGCCCCGCGCCCGCCAGTCCCATGCCCGCCAGCCCCGTGCCCGCCAGCTTCGCGCCCGCTGGCCCAGCCTTCGCCAGCTTCGCGCCCGCCAGCCCTGTGTCCGTCGGCCCCGCGCTCGCCAGCCCACGCTTGCTGACCTAGCGCCTGCCGGCCCTGCACCCGCTCACCCCGCGCTCGCAGGCCCCGATTTTGTTTCGTGCCGCAGCGATGCCGTGCAGCTGTACCGCCGTGCCGCCGTGACGCCGTGGAGCTGTGCCGTCGTCCCACAGTCCCTCCGTGCTGCAAGACTGCTGTGTCGTCGTGCCGCCGTGTCGTTGGGCCGTCATGCCACCGTGTAGTATGGCGGACGCTGTGCTCCACCTGAACGTAGAGGGGTGGGCGATTGAATTCGAGGTGTGGCTCGTCGACATTCGCCATCACCTGACAAGTCAGCGCCAGGACGGCTACTCCCTGGCTGTTCATATCGATGGCACGCTTCCCCGCCCCACTGCGCCTGCTGCCCTCCCTGATGCCTCCACCACTACTGAGCTTGAGGCCTTTTCCGCTGCTGCCTTGCTAGTGCTGTCTGGGAGTCGCGTGACGCCATCGCGCAGCTTGGTATTGGTAACACCCTCCGCATGTCTGAGCATCCCCGCTTTACCACTGTAGCGAACACCAAGGAATTCCTTGATATTGTCATTGCCTGCTATTCCACGCGCGCCTCAGCCTCTGCTGGTCGCATGAAGCTCCCCATGCTGTTCCCTGATCTTGCTTCCTTCCCCACTGTCGCCGATCTTGCCACTCACCTCCGCGCACTTGAGGCTAGCTACCGCGCCGCTAGCACTGAGGCTTAGATCACTGCCTTTCCACCACCGCTGTGCGCTACTCTGTACCTCCTTGCCACTCGCTTACCGGACCGCCTAGCCACTGCCTGCGACCACTTCCTTAGTTAGCACCCAGGTGACCTCACCCTTACCGCCTTTGTCACCGCCCTGTCCGCGATAGAGACCTGCCAGAGCACTATCGCTCAGTCTAGGGGTACTGTGCCGATCCCTATCTTTCAGGGCTATGCTCCCTCCTAGTGCATTTACTCAAACGTTTTTGCCGCTCTCGTTGAGACAGCCCCTGCAGTTAAGACCCCAGCTGCGGCCTCAGCGCAGCCGTGTCAGGGTCGGGGCCGCCGTCCCAAGGGGGGGCGTGGCGGGAAGGGTGGTCGGGGTGGAGGTATGGGCGGAGACGGTGGTTCCAACGAGAGGACCGGGGCTGGTGCCCCAGAGTAGCAGCAGCAACAGCCTCCGCAGCAGCCGCAACAGACTTAGAAGTAGCAGCCGTCGCAACAGTAATTACTGCAGCAACCGCCGTGGGGACCCCCGCCGCCGTGGTGGCCTGGCGCCGCTAGTGGTAGTGGACGTGGTGGTGGGGGGCGCGTCTCGGTGTAGGGTGGCGGCTCCAATGTGGTCACCTGCCAATACCAGCTTCAGTCCGGCCCCCGCTGCGGCACCGTCTGCGACCGTCCCGGCCACCCCGCCGCTAGCAGCTACCACCGCCTTGACGACCTCTTCCGTCTCCACTTCAGTCCCACGTCAGACCCCCCTGAATGGTATGCCTTGGTGCGCTATCGTGTGCCCGTCTTTGAGCTTGACATGGATCAGATTAGGTCTGTTATGTATGCCAAGAATGATGATGACTCTAGTATGACTGGACCCTATTTCCCGGTGTTGCCTAGTGTAGGTGTATCCAACGTGTGTAGCCTAAATTCTCTTGCTGCATTAGTCGTATGACCCCCAGCCTTGTTTAGCCTCGGCTCCACGATAGCCCCTCCGCCGGCTGACACCATTGCTTCGCTCTCTTTTACGCTCGAATCTGAAGCGTCTGCCTGCTTCTTCCGCGACCACGCTGCGCTCACGCCTCTTGCCGCCCGTGCCGCAGTTGCACTTGCTGAGCCCTCCTCAGGTCCAGTAGTTGCCGTAGCTCCACAACCCTTCCCTGTCCGGAGGTCCCCTCGAGTTCTCTTACAAGCCTGCACGTCCTCTTGTTCTCCAGGAACCTAGTTGGTGTCGGATGTCTTCAGGACCTCGGCGTCACCACTACGTTCCCCAGACACGAGGGGTATGCGGTCTGTACCGAGGCCGCCACTGGTGCCCCTCTGACCACGTTCCCCCGGGACCCTGTGTCTGGCCTGTTTGCGCGTGACATTGCGTCCCCCCCGGTGAGGGCATCCCCCCAAGTGTCTCCGTTGACTCAGGTTGCTGCGGCCTGCTCGTGTCGGTCGCTCACTCACCCGTTGCTTCTGTGCTACCACCGCCTAGATCACCCGCACTCATGCGTTTGCGTCACATGTCTCATCACGGTCTTGTCTTTGGTCTCCCTACGTCGCTCCCTTCCCTTCCCTTCTCGCATGCGCCACCGTGCGTCGAGGGCCGGCTGCGCCGTGTTCCTCATGCCTCCTTGTTTCCCCCTACCACTGTGCCACTCTAGACCCTGCACATGGACGTTAGGAGCCCAGCCCCCGTCCCAGGGCCGCGTCAAGAGCGCTACCTTCTAGTGCTTGTCGATTACGACACGCCCGACACCACGGTGTTTCCCCTGGAGTGGAAGGCCGATGTGCCTGGCGTTCTCATCTCGTGGGTCGTAGCTGCGCGAGTCCACCACGGCCTCCCGGTGCTGCGTCTCCACTTCGACCATGGCGGTGAGTTTGCCTCTGGTCGGCTTGGCCTATTCTGTCATGCGGAGGGCATCACTAAGTCGTACACCCTGCCGGACTCCCCACAACAGAATGGGGTCGCTAAGTGATGCATCGGTTTAGTCATGGAGGTGGCTCGTACCTCCATGATCCATGCAGGAGCACACAATTTTCTGTGGCCGTTCGCGCTTCGCTACGCCGCTCACCAGCTTAACCTGTGGCCACACTCCCAGCGACCGCACGTTTCGCCGACCCTTCTCTGGACCGGGTTCCATGGTGACGCGTCTGACTGGCATTTTTACCGCCCACCGTCTCACAGTTTCTTTCACTCTCGTGACGTGACTTTTGACGAGTCTGTCTCCTTCTACCACCGCTTTCCCCACCGAGGTCTCCTGGTATCCCTGCCCCTGTTTCTTGTTCCTACTCCCCCGGTACCCCTTGATCCTCTCCCTCCCCGTCCTGCCCCACCTGGTGTGTTTCACGTCACCCCCCTCCCGTCGGCTGTCCCGGTCGAGTAGTCGGCACTCTGGTGGCCCCGCGGCACCATTCTTGTCGCATGTCTCCGCCCCGATGTCTCCTCCTCCGCTGTCTCTACAGCCGCCGTCGTCGCCACCGCAGCAGCAGCCACTGCCGTCGCTGTCGCAGCAGCAGCCGCCGCAAGGGTCCACGAGCTCTAGGGGTGCGGGCGTTGAGGAGGGTGCAATTCCCTGTCGTGACTTGTCCCGGCGGTCCTGGGGGTGGCACCGATGCTGGAGAGGGTTCTCGTTCTGGTGATGCTGGTTCTGGGGGTGCTAGTTCTGGGGTTACTGTCGTGGCTCGTCCCAGCGGTCCTGGGGGTGGCACCAGTGTTGGAGAGGGTTCTCGCTCTGGGGGTGTTCATGTGGAGTGTCCCGGAGGTAGCCGTGGTGCAGCTGGAGGTTCTTGTATCGGCTCGGAGTAGCAGCAGCAGCAGCACTCCCCTGACGATTCAGTTTGCCCTTCGTCTCCTCGGTCTTCTCTCCCCTGACCATCCACCTGCACCTCCCCCACCGCTGCCTCCTCTGCATGTCTACGGTCCTGTCATTCCTCCACCATACTCATCTCCAGCCCGTCTCCCCCAAGTTCTCCTACTGTGTCTCCTCCCGTGTCTCCTGACCCGACGCCTCCATCCCACTTATGGTCTCGTCGTCCCTCTCGTGCTCATCCAGGCTCCCCTGTTCTACGCTCTCACCCTATGTTGTTTAGTTCCCACGCGTCTCGTCCTCCCCTCCTCCTGTTGCCTCCTCTGTTGTCGCTTGTTGCCGCTCCGCCTCCTCTGATTGACTGCATTTGTGCTGCTAGTCCTTTGTTCCTCGAGTCCTTGCCTCCCTCGTTACCGACCCTTCTGTTCCTGTCTCGAGTCTTGACGCGCTTTTTCCTGCCGTCGCTGACTTCGCCTCTACCCATCGCCTTGAGTACGCCACCTCTCTGGTCTCTGACCCTGTCCGTCCTCCGTCCGTCAGGGGTGCTCCTGCCCTTGGCAATGGCGTCTTGGAGGACTGGCGGTACGAGCTTGCTTTCCTGTCCGAGGCCGCGTCTCATCTCTGCTCCATGCTGCTATTCTGTGAGCGTGACCGAGATGCCTTTGACATCCCGACCCCTCGCACTTACGCTGAGGCAACCTCGAGACTCTGGGCCTCTCAGTGGATAGCTGCCATGGATGCGAAGATGTCATCTACGTAGACGACCTTGTCTTTGCTATTGCAAACAGAGACGCACTGTCCTCCGTGAAGGCAGAGCTGCTGAGGAGACACACCTGCACTGACCTAGGAGAGCTACGCTGATACCTTGGCCTGCAGATCTCCAGGGACAGAGCAGCGCGCACCATCTCTCTCACACAGTCACACTTGGTGTGCCAAGTCCTTCAGAGGTTCGGTCTTCAGTTCTCCTCCGCACAGCCCATACCTCTGCCAGTAGATTACAGGCTCTCGGCTCCAGCCCCGGAGGAGTCTGTAGAGCTTAGTGGTCCTTACGCAGAGCTGGTGGGTTGCCTCATATACCTGGTGACTTGCACTCATCCTGATCTCGCATACCCTCTTAGCATCTTGGCTCGCTTTGTGGCCACAGGTAGACACCGACCACAGCATTGGTCGGCTGCTAAGAGGGCTTTGCGTTATCTAGAAAGTACATCGGGCATGGGGCTAATGCTAGGAGGACACATGCCAGTGGTCCTTATAAGGCACACAGATGCTTTGCGGGCAGACGAGTGTGAGAGTACGACCCCGTTACACCGCTTGTCCTTTTTCTTATTTCCTTCCTCTTTTCATTTCTCTTTTTGTCCCATCTCATTTGGTTTCCTATTCTCCATTCTCCATTAACCTTTGGGTTATCCTGATATTATAATTATATCACCGACCAGGCTTGGGATGTACTGGCGTGCTATATCTAGCGTAATCCTGCTGTAATCCCTTAAAGCCAATAGCCTCGCGTGGCTATACGCAGGGTGATTCTATCTTCTAGAAGGGTCTATTCCCTTAGGATAAGATAAACCTGGTTACCTGATGTACTTTGGAAGTATAAAAGCGCCTTGTACTGATTGATAGTGCAATCTTTCCTCGAGTCATTCGATCCTGTGACAACGACGCTGAGACACTCAGGTCCTCCCAGGGCGACTGCTTTAGCCTTGGTGTAGGTGCCATCTCGTGGAGGTCCACCCGCTCATCGTTTGTTGCCCAGTCTAGCTGTGAGGCTGAGATCTACGCTGGTGCCATGGCGGCATAGGAACTCCGCTGGCTGACTTTCTTGCTCACAGACTTAGGTGAGCAGCCTAGCTCTGCCCCAGTCCTGTATGCTGACAACAGGGCCATGATCCTTCAGTATCAGGAGCCTCGATTGGAGGGCAGAGCAAAGCACATCTAGCTGCGGTACTTCCTCCTGCGGGAGCTACAGCAGGGTCGCCAGGCCCGCGTAGTACACTTGGCCTCCGGTGCCAACACAGCTCATATGTTTACGAAGTTACTTGTGCCTAAAGATCATCAGCGGCACTGTTTACAGCTTGGTCTAGTTCCTGGAGCTTCATACTTCCTCTTTCATGATTTTGACTAGCCTTGTGGCTCTTGTTCCAATGGTTGGACTAGTAGCTTAGTTTGTACTCTTGCTGACTGGTCTTCGGACCCTTGCCTCAGGGGTTGGACTAGTAGTGTCGCCCTGAGCTGTGTGTCTCTTGCTAGGCACTGCCCCTCATCTAGCCTAGGGGGTGTGTCAAACATATTTGCATATGTCTTATAGGATATATAGGTGTGTACTCTTAGAGGGTACAACCACTTAGACAGAATCCCATGTTTCCCTCATTCTACTCAATCTTTTCTGCGTTAACATGGACCCCCCATAGTATATTTCTTTTGACTCGGTTCTTACGCTCATAGTGCCTTCAGTTACACTCTTTACTTACAGTGACGGAAAAAATTGTCCACATGTTCAGTCTTTTTTTTGCATTTTGATGAGTGCAGCGGCGTAAACATTAAGCCTTAATTTATGATGTGCATACACGTGGAGAAGATCATTTAGAGCACTCATTAAAGTCGACAAACACCAGAGTAGTATAATACATGGTCCTTAAACACCTAAGCATATCATAAGTGCACATCTGGACAATTTGTACCGAGGACAGGCAGCAAACTACAAACATGAAAAACTAGTACCAAGTCCAGCGTCCCTTTGCGCGAATCACAGCCTTGATCCTCCTCGGCATAATGTCGATGAGTTTTGAACACACCTCGCTGGTATCTTGTCCCATTCCTCCTGCACCCTCTCCCACAGCTCCAGCATTCCACTAGGTGGTTTTTCATACGCCCCCAGCTGCCTTTTCAAGTGTGCCCACAGGTGCTCTATCGGGTTAAGGTCCGGGGAGGACGAGGGCCATTCCAGCACCGCGTACTCTTGCTCTCCAAGCCAGTCTTGGACCAGACGGGACCTGTGCTTTGGATACTTGTCGTGCTGGAAAATGACCTCTGAGGGGGGGAGCTTGAAAAAATCGATGGTCTGTTTGAGCTCATCTTGCAAGATGCTGCGATACAACGGCCCATCCATCATGCCATCTATCTTGCACATGAACCCCGCCCCCTCATACGTCATGCAACCCCACACCATCACAGAACCGCCCCCATGCTTAACTGTCTGTTGGACTTGATGGCTCTGGAGGCTGGTGCCCTCGCGAATCCAGGCGTACGCACATCCGTCGGAGCAGTAACGATTTATCTTAGTCTCATCAGACCAAATCACCCACTTCCAGTCCTCCAGCGTCCAGTCGGCATGCGACCTCGCGAAATCGAGACGATCACGTATGTTTTTCGGTGAGAGCCTGGGTTTCTTGGGCTGCTGCACGGCGATCAAGCCTGCGGATCGTAACGAGGTCCTGACCGTCTTCGAGTCTACAGCCAGACCGTGCTTCTCCTGCAACATCTTTGCGGCGTCTACACTGCTTTTCGCCTCGCCGCTTGTAATCACTCAAACTATTCCGCGCTGAAGTCGGGTTGAGATTAAGCGGGGGCGGTTGGCCGTGGGCATCGTGGGTCGCACCTCATTGAGACTAGTCTTGGCAATCACCTTCAAACCGTAATCGTGCACGGTGCTCTTGCCTATGCCAAGAACTTTGGCTATTTTCCTAGTCGAATGCCTTTTGCACAACATGCTTATGATTCACGCGCGCTTCTTGTCATCTACCGGCTTCATGGCGATGCGGTCGTAGGTTCGCTTCAGGACTAACTCCTGGACTAGCAGCTGTTGTGCGTGATGATGTGCACACCGAGTGACGGGCGAAAATAGATCTAGTCTGTCGCTCGGTATGAACTGTCCGCATCGACAGCCGAGGAGTAAATCTCAACCCCGCTTTCCGGTTTTGTCACAATCGCACCAAGCAAGAAACAGTTTAAGCAGAAAAACCTTGTAACAGGATGGGAAAAAAATGGTGTTACTATTTTCGAAACAAGTGTGGCATAGCGATATGTTTCAAAGTGCTAAACATCCGGGCAATTTTTTCCGCCACTGTATATGCTTCTTTACTGTTATGGCAACTGCTTCGGCACTTGTCGCCAAAGGGAATTTCTCCAGCCATAAAATCTCCTACATTTGATGTCGTTCCATAGGCTATGACGGCGTTGATCATGTGGATAACCTGGCAGTCTGTGATGCCTGACTATATTGGGTAGAGGACCTGAACCTATGGGTAAGAGGGAATTGTACACCATGTTACTCATGAAAGAGCATATGGATTTCTCTTTAGCGGTCACAGATATATGGGCGTAGAATGTTAAAAATGTTGTGATATAATTGATACTTAGCATTTCTGTAAGTCGATTAGGTGTAGATAGTGTCGAATCCTACTGTAGAACACAAGTCCGTAAGATGACGTCAGCAAATAGCGCTCGTCATAGGACAGTCGTTTCAGTCACGCGAACATTCGCACCTCTTCATTATCGTTTAGACCGCATAGCGCGATAGTGACAAACAGGTACATTAGCGAATAGGTACTTTCCTAGAGCTATAAGTCTTTGTTGTGTTCTTTTCATAGTTAACCTTGAGATTTCAAGTTTGAGAACTTTGAGACTTGACTTCCACAGAAACATATACTCAGGTTCATTCTTACAAGACTTCCGCTGTCTTACTAGTCTACCATTCCAGTAAAGATCCTGGACCAACACTTGAGGATTTCCAAGTGTTCGTGTTTGCAGTTTTATACTTAGTCTTCTACAACATTTGACAAGTTATTTCATGGTATCAGAGCTATCTGGAATCAAGACTAATGTCAACAATGACCGGTTCATCACCAGCACCGTCTGCCGGATCAACTTCCGGAACTACTGGAGTACATGTCTCCACGACCGCCACTTGTCTCTCAGCCTCTGGGCCGTTTCCACCAGCCTATGCTGATATCGGTATGCAACAGCAGAATCCGCCTTCTGTTAACACTCCAGGTGTTTCTTCGACTGCACCTGCAGCGCAACAACAACAATCACATACAACAGCACAGCAACAAGCGTCAGTACAGCCACCAGTTTCAACGCAATCAATTTCATCTGCGTTAAGTGGAATGAGCCTTGATGGCTCAAGTTATATGCGTGGAGCCACAGCTCCAAGTACTGGTTCGTTCACTTTCTCACCTTTTGTACAGCAGCCGCAGTCGCAGCAGTTTCAGCATCCCTTCTACATTTTCGGTCGTTCCCCTGCTCAGCAACAGCAACAGCAACAACAACAACAGCAACAACAGCAACACCAGCAACAACAACAGCAACAACAGCAACAGCAACAACAGCAACAGCTGGGTATTGTTTTTCAGCCTCCAAACTTACTCAACAGAACACAGATAAAAACCACTATACCTTTTAACGGAGTCGACTTCTACTCCTGGAGCTTTGAGTTTGAGCTTCTGGCGCAGTCCGCTGGGCTATGGCCGTTCTTCACCGGCGATTTCACGTATCCTGTCGTGGGAACACAACTGGAGCAGCAGAGTTTTTTGCACGCCTCTCTCGGGGCTTATACAGTTCTCGTTCGGAACCTATCACCGAAGGAGCAGCTCGGCGTCTGATCATTTCACTCAAGCTTTACACCAGCCTAAACTGCTTGGAACCATCTGAAGGGGGTATACATGGCAAAGGATACAATATCAATGAGTAAAATACTTTTGCAGCTGACAAGTGTGCAGATGATAACAAACGAAAACGTCATGGACTACGTTAATCGCGTCCGTACACTACGAGATCAACTGGAGAAGAGTGGAGGATACTTCCCTCATGAGATGTATCTCACGGTACTTCTTGCTGTGGTCTTGGACCCGAATGGCGACAGACACGTGCCTTCCTGCGAATGAACCCGAACCTTTCCGAAGCCGAAATCTCTTCATATCTTCAAGCAGAGCAGCAAGATCTTGACCTGCAGTCACAACGCAATCACAAGAAAGGGGTTCATTTAAGTTTTTTCTCCAATCCAGAACCACAGCACCGACATCCTCCAAAATATCCATTCTGCCATTTTTGTAAGAAACCAGGACATACTTACCAAAACTGTCGCAGCCGTCATCAAAATCGTCGCAGTACTTCTCAGCCATATTACCGATCGCAGCAGTTAACAAAGACACAACAGCCAGCGCAGCAGTTACCGTCTCAGTAGCAGCAGATGCCGAAACCGCCACAGAATTCATCGACGTCGCAGAATCGCCCGCCGGTCTTCGCATCTGCCACATCAGGAAAATGGGTTTTTGGATGTGTTACCATACCTGATATTTCCAAAGCAGATTTTGAGACACGACTTGAAGAAACCACCAGTGCGGAAGGCATTCCCTTACCTCAAGTTTACGCTAACCTTGCTCAAATAATTTCAGGCCCGAATACTTGGTATCTCGACAGCTGCTACGGTTGGCACATGTGCTCCGCAGAAACAAGCTTCATTACAAACCAGCGTCCACTTCGTCGTCCGATACCTGTCACAGTCGCCAATGGACAAACTATTATGGCACGTTCGGTTGGGAATGTAATGCTCGAATCTATCAACACGGGATATTCACTACACGTTACCAATGTTCTTATCATCGCTGGGCTTGGCTTCAATCTTCTCTCCACGGCTCAGCTCCTAGCACACAAAATACGCACACAGGGCAATTGTGAAACAATGGATCAAGAGCTCTGGCACAGTTCAACGAATACTTACCTTGGTCGTGCCGCCACTCAACATGGCATGTCTGTTCTTCAGTTCGCAGCCCAAGGATCTTCTGGAGATTCTGAACGCGTTCTTGCCCTTGGTCCCTGGGATCACCCAGAAGAAACAGATTATCAGCACGTGGATATTGACTTTCGAGCAACTACTGTACCAACAGCTTCTCGAAATGCAGCCGCCGTACTTATCGCTTTGGATACCTGGGAGTTCAATACCGCTGATGAAAGCGCCACCGCGTGGAGAACGTTTTATAATACCCGTGCGGCTCTTCATGGAAATCCAGCTCCAATTTGGGGGGAAATTAGTGGCCTAGCAGCTGATGAACCTGACATCGTTGGAGAAGCCGAAAAGGAAGTAGTCGCCGAACAACCGTCTTCAACAGAAGCTGTCACCGAAACACCTGCCACAACATCAACCGAAGCAGCATCAGAAGTTGCAATCACAACTGCAGCAGTACCTTAAAATGTTCCGTTACCACTTACACGTTTTGTCGAAGGAGAAATTGACAGGTCACCAGCGCTTTCTCCTTTTATCATTTCTTCTTTTTATACTAACGCCGATTTCTACCTGCGATCATCAGGACACAAAGCCACAGAAGATATCTGGCATCAGCGGTTAGGACATCCATCACAAGGGATACTTAATCATTCAATCCAAGCAGCCGTTCTTGATAAGAATAGTCTTCTCTTACCTGACGGCACGGAGATGAAGCCGCAGTCTCGTCCGACGGTTTGCACCACGTGCCCGGTCGCCAATCTTACCCACGATCCGTTTCCAAGTCATTTTCCTGGCTCAACACGTTATAAACTGATGCAGAAAGTCTACAGTGACATACTTAACTTACCTGAAGCAGGACCTAAAGAGGAGCAGTACGTGATAACTTTCATTGAAGCCTCTACATGCTACGTCTGGACAGCAAACCTTCCCGCTCGTTATCTAGCTCACTCTGTCTTCGTCGCGTGGCTCGCTGTCGCTGAACGAGAGTCAGGCGTGAAACTGCAAGAATTTCAGAGTGATGGTGCAGGGGAGTAGACCAGCAACACTTTCACCGAATACCTTCAGACACTCGGCATCAAATGAAAGGAGTCAATGCCGCATGCACACTAGCAGATGGGGGTAGCAGAACGGATGAACCGAACATTGCAGGAGAAGATGCGTGCGCTGCTGACGCAGGTAGCTCTTCCTCCTCGTTTTTGGCCGTATGCGATGGACCACGCCGTGCTGTTACACAACCTTCTGTCTTCAACATCCCTGCCCGATTTCTCTTCTCCACACCTGCAGTGGACACGAATAGTGGGAAGTACCAAACTTTTACAAGTTTTCGGGTGTGTTGTGCAGTTTCATCCTCCTACTGCAGCACTCGGGAAGTTTTCCGAACGAGCAAAATGGGGGGTACATCTTGGCATCGAAAAACAGTATCACGCCTGGAAGATTTTGGACCTTCACTCCAACCAAATCGTCCCATCACATGATTGCCTCTTCTATGAAAGACTCACCTTGCCCGTTTTTCGTGCCCACCAGGCAGCAGCTGCCAACCCCGCCAGGCTGTTCGAAGGCTCGCGTGCATTTGCAACTGACGAAGCCGAAGCTGATGTACAGGACGAAGCAATTTCTGAAGCATCCGAAGCTGCTGCAACTGACATTCCCAAACCTATAACCTCGACTGGCATACCAGAGTTTATTCCTGTTGCAGATGCTGACCAAGATGACGTTCGCGAAGTCCACCTCAGTTATGAACGCGATCGTCAACAGCAACCAATGCCCGCCGTCTCCGACGAAGCAGTTCGTGTTACACCTGACGAAATTGGGGGGGAAGAAGGACCAGAAGAAAATTTCGCAGGTGCAAACGAAGAACGTCCACGTTTTACAGAAACTGGCTTACATATACTTGGATTTGTAGTAGCAGTACAGTACAACGACAATAAGATACCTGAACCAAAAACCGTTCGACAAGCTCTTACGAGCCCTCACCGAGAAAAATGGCGCGAAGCCATGGATAAGGAGCTCGCAGCTCTCAAGAATTGTGGCACATGGGATTTGGTACCGACTTCAGAAGTAATAGGGAAGAAAATACTTACCGGAAAATGGGTCTTCCGCGTCAAGACTAATGCAGATGGATCGTTTGAGAAATTCAAGGCGCGATGGGTCATCCGCGGGTTCGAGCAGACTTACGGCATCGACTATGAGCTAACTTTTGCTCCTGTCGGTCGACATACAAGCGTTCAGATTCTACTCTGTGTCGCCGCCTGCCGTAATCTGCGACTTCGACAAATCGACGTGTCAAATGCATTTCTCTACACGCCCGTCGACGCACTCATCCTGGTAGAGTACCCGCATTCCTATGCTACTAACCCACCGAGAGTATGTCATCTCCGAAAATCGCTGTATGGCATTAAACAGGCACCACGGCTCTGGCAGCAGTATCTCCACTCACAGCTAATCACTGCCGGATTTCGTCAGTTACCGCATGACCAGGGAATGTATCTTCTAACCGACGGCAGTAACTATATTTTACTCGTCGCCTACGTCGACGACATTCTCTACGTCAGCACTACTGATTCGCTCGCTGATATCTTCATACTGAAACTACACTGTTTGACCAACGAAATGGGTGCCGATTTCCTCACGAAGAAGCTGACGCGACAGAAGTTCCAGTATTGTAACAAGCTTTGTGGGATCTTCAAGAAGTGACACTATCGAACTTCCAGAAATGAAGGGGAGTGTTGTGATATAATTGATACTTAGCATTTCTGTAAGTCGATTAGGTGTAGATAGTGTCGAATCCTACTGTAGAACACAAGTCCGTAAGATGACGTCAGCAAATAGCGCTCGTCATAGGAAAGTCGTTTCAGTCACGCGAACAGTCGCACCTCTTCATTATCGTTTAGACCGCATAGCGCGATAGTGACAAACAGGTACATTAGCGAATAGGTACTTTCCTAGAGCTATAAGTCTTTGTTGTGTTCTTTTCATAGCTAACCTTGAGATTTCAAGTTTACGAACTTTGAGACTTGACTTCCACAGAAACATACTGTATACTCAGGTTCATTCTTACAAGACGTCCGCTGTCTTACTAGTCTACCATTCCAGTAAAGATCCTGGACCAACACTTGAGGATTTCCAATTGTTCGTGTTTGCAGTTTTATACTTAGTCTTCTACAACATTGGACAAGGTATTTCAAAAAACACAGGCTAAAATAGCAAGGGGGGGGCTTCAAGAGCTCCACTCTTGGAAGTGGGCACACTTGAAAAAAGTTGGGGTGCTAGTCCGACACCGCCATAAGAAGTTTGGGGCAGACGGGCAGATTTGAACCACAATGGGCAAGACTTTGACGAAACATGCATATAGAGGGGACTACCTGCGTCAGTATGCGTGAAGTGAGAACGGGGTTCCAATTAGGTTGATGCCAAAAGACCATGTGGACCCTTGACCGACACTCATTTGTATTATATATAAATGGTACGTAACCCGTACCATATAACATTATCAACATAACAATGGACTAATATGCAAAATGCATTTTACACCTCAGTGGCTTCCTTAGAAAGAAAGGCGACGATTTTTTGCAAAAGTATACCATGAAATATGTGACCAGCACGTACAATATCCATGCCTTCGTCATTCGCACATGTTGAACTGGCAGGATGGGCAGCATTCCTTGTACCAGTGGCAGCAGTGATTATTGCAGCATTGGCGGCAGTGCTGGCATAGCATCTGGCTTCAACTGCCGTTGCCAAACCAGCGAGGGTGCATGACCCAAAATTGGTTTTAGGCCACTCTTAGGAATTAGAGTACAAAAAAACGTTTACCCTCACGTCTAGAGTAAAAGTTTTCCGAAGTCTGATTTGGCAGGGTAAGAAAAAATTGAACTCTTAGATGAAAGTGTAGAATTTTTGGCACCCTGTCTAACTCTTGGCATTCTTAGCAAGTTCAGTTTTGAGTTCGAAGTGGAATGCGGTACAACGTGGTGCTTCACAAAAGAACGGCACATGAAATGCAGGTGAAACGTGAAACAAGCATGCAACGAATTTGCGCTTGCAGAGGTTGGAGAAGGTGAGGAGGGGGGGGGAATGGGGGAATGGGGGAATCGAATTTGCAGGGGCGGGAGCAGAGCGGGAAGAAAATCAGCAGCACGTGATTGGGTGCAGGAGGGACATCGAATTTGCAGGGGCGGGAACAGGGCAGGGAAAATTTTGCATGCTCGTGATTGGGTGTGGTGGGACATGTGTCTAATTGTTGTGGTGAGGACTTAGCGAAAAAATGAGGGTTACATGGGGTGTGGGGAGAGTGTCTCTTGTTGGGGTCTTCACCATTTTGTATTGGTTGTGCGGGGTGTTGGAGGGATGTCTCTGAGGACTTGAAGCGAGAGAACTGAATAAACTCAAGCTTCAAAGTACTTTGAATCTAGAGTTCAGATGGGCGAATAAGCAAGGCTGAAACACTTATGGTGAAACGAAACGGGACTGACGAGGGCGCGCGCGACCTGACGAGGTCGCACAGCTCTTGCCAGTCCTTTGGCAGTTGGGGAAAAGGGTGGCAGACTCGTCACTCTTTTATTGTTCCAGCAAGAAGGAACAGGAAACTACCAATGCCCCGATAAGGTAACTGTTTGTAACGGTCAAAGTATTATGAAAAGCCTTTACAGTGTGACGACATCGTGAGAAAATGAAGTGCATTACATCTCAAGAGTAGCAGAGGACTAAATTTCAAATTTCAGACGTAGTTAAAAATTGAATGCGAGCTCATGTTATGGACAGCCAGGCAGCTAGAGCGCCTTTTCTAGCTGAGCAACGGGTATCTATTTACAATCTAGCACACCCTACAGCCATGTCTCATTCTGCCACAAACCCAGCTACTGTGACAGGATGGAAGTAAAGGGTGCGCTGGAAGCAGGGGGTAGGAGAAAAGAGGGAGGGGGGGTTGGACGTGTGCAAAGAAGAACTCAGAGTGAGAAGGGCAGACGGGAGAGAGAGAGGGGGTGGAGGGGAGGGCATGGGGCAGAGGGGGAAAGCACGGGTGATTGGGGGAGAGCACGAGCTAGGGGGTGAGAGCATGGGTGATCCCCCTTTCAGAGCCAGATTCCCCCCCCAAAAAACAGTTCCCTTTCATCCCCCCCTCTAGAGCCCTCCTCCTCCCCTTCCATACATAGCCCTCCCTCTCCCCCCTCCAGAGCCCTTCTAACCCCCCCCCCCCCCCCCCCCTTTCTTTCCAACGTGACAAAAGCTCTCTGAGCGGGAAGCGGGAAGCGGGAATCAGGGACATAATTGGTGAGGGGGGAGAGGTACTCCTGGAAAACTGTTGTTCTGAAACTGCTTTCATGGCTGCATGCTTGAAGAGTGAGAGTGCTGTTTCCACCTCAGCAGATGTGAGGGGAGGATTCCAGTTCAGCCGTTTGGGAAGCTTGTAACCGGGAAACTCAGATTTCATTGCAGCACCATTGAACAAAATAGTCGTACGAACGTCTTTAACGAGACCTTCTAACTCTTCAGCAAAAGAATTGATATGACGAGAAGCTGGAACAGGGATAAAGCTGAGACCCATGCCGAGGATTTCTGCTTCAGGAGGAGAGAAATGAAAGCGGGAGAAATTGTGGTAGTTCTTGTTGCTCATACGACACCGCACTTGACTCTCGGTCTTTCGACCAAAAAGAATCAAGGCGTAGTGGTGAACATCTGCGACTAAAGTTTCTTCCCCTTTCCGCAGCCGCTTCCGCTGTTTTTTGACTGGTGATTCTGCTTCGGCTTGTGCCTCAGCTTCTGGTCTTGCTTCTGCTTCGGATTATTATTCCTGCCAGTAGAAGAGTTAGAAGCCTCGGAAGACGGAGCAACATAAGGATTCTTGGAAGAAGATGCAATATTGGAACCTCCGAAGGAGTTTTCCTGTATCCGCTTCTTCCCCTTGTCAAGCGGACGGTTGGGCTTGTTAACAAGTCCTTTAGCAGGACGTTTGTTTGAAGTCACCGAAGAGTCGCCAGCCTTCTTAGAAGTCTGGGACTTATTCTTCAGAATCTGCCGCTTCTGATTCTGCTTCTGCTGTGGGTTGAACTTCTTGTTGAGGATCTTATCAGCTTCCTGCTTGACAATCTCACGGATCGAAGTGTCAACCGGTAAAGTTTCGGCTTCCGCAGCAACCGCCTTCTTCTTTGCGTCAACCTCCTTGGCTCTTTCCGTCTGGTGGACTTCTGCCATAAGAGCGTTAGCAAGGTAAAGTGACATCGAATTTTCGAACTCGGCCAAAATCTTATCCTTGAAGAAGGCGAGATTATCGATGAGTTTCGGGTGCTTGTCTCCGAAAGCACTGGCCTTGGTCAGATCGATGTAAGTATTCAGCTTATCTTGGAGCCATTGATGAACCCCGTTGGCATCACTGAGAGCTTTTTCGACGGCCTTCTTCTTCATTTTTATCATGATCCCTTGAACGTTGCCCAGATAAGCCTTGCAGGCAGTACGCAGCTCATTGTTGGCTTCGATCTTGATATCTTCGTAGGGACAGATGAAGTCGAAGGCTTTAATCCGAATGCTGTAAGGAACGTCCCCGGATTTAGCTTGCGAATCCATAATAAGGTGCTGCTGAGATAAACTTTGGTGCTTCGCGAAATTTTTCTTGAAATCTGCGATAGCTTGATTCTTAAAATCGTTGAAGCATGGAGGAACCGGGTGCTTGTCGAGAATAGATTGATCGACGTCTCCAAGGAAGGAGAAAGAATCCGTCATGACGATATCTTCTGGAGAGGAATCCTTAGGATTTGAACCCTTCGGTGCGTCATTAAGCGGCACGGTGGCCGTTCCAGCAGAAGCTTGCTCTGTAGGACAGGCGCGCTTCTTGTTGGGTTGGACGGTATTCGTCGAGTCATCTTCACCAAATACAATCTGCTCAATGTTAGCTGGAAGTTCGGGCAGTTGCCCTGATGGTCCAGGGAGAGCAGGTACTTGGTTAAGAATTGGAGTTGGAGTAGTTGAACCGGCCAGCGCAGCGGCGATGTAAGGGGTGAGACCAATGGACCCATATTTCTCAGGGTTAACCTTGGTGGAAAAGGCCTTGCGAGGCAGCGGTTCTGAAAAAGCTCGAGCTGAAGGGATGTTCACGAGGATTTGATGGAAAACTAGTGATGAACTAGTTTCGGCTTATACAAGCCTTCATCAGCATCTACTGAACATCGGAGCATTCGAGCTGTCTAAATAGTGAGAGTGCGACCCGAGAAAAACTCGAGGGTCCACACCATCCCCAAGAAGGGGTCACTGTAGCCTAGAAAAAATCTAGATAAGTGTAACAAATTTGAAACACTAAACTAGAATTTCCTTGCTGAGACTATAAAATCCTTGATCTTCTTTGGCAACTTCCATGCAATCAATGCACGTCGGCCAGAAAATAAACCGTGTGTCAGCTAGTCCAGTTGTATTTTGAGTCGACTCAAAATTGGCCCGAGACCCGAGCGCTCCACAAGAGGATTGAGGAGGCACTTCAAGACCAAGGGGCCACGGTCAGGTTTGGTCCGCAATTCAGCGGCACGCCGGAGAAGCTCGGTTCGGTCAGAAAATCTGACGCGCTTGAATATCTGTAAAAGGAAACGTTCCGGGTAACCCCGGGCGCAAAGACAGGCGAAAAACAGAGCTCGAGCAGCGAAAAAGTCAGCTTGGTTCATAGATCGAAGAAGTGTACGCCGTAACTCACTGGAAATGAAGCTGACCTTGCAGCTCCTCGTGTGGTAAGAACGGTACGGAAGGTACATGTACCGGTTCATAGGCTTCTGGAAGAGTTTCACATCTAGTGAGCCTTCCTTCGAAAAACGACTCCCCTTGAAAAAGGTAATATCGAGGAAATCCACAGTCTCCCGAGAAACCGTCCAGGTCAACTTGATGGAAGGATGCAGTTTTCCAAACTGGAGCCGAAACTCCTCGAACGAAGAAGGGGGCCCATCCCAGAGGACGAGGCCGTCGTCAATATAACGAAGGTGAAGCGCTGGAAGAAGCTTTTCTGCTGGGCGAGCTAGCTGCATTGCAGGGCTGTCACTTGGCCAATCAGAAACCCCCCTCTGCCATTTTTTTCCCCCCTCTCGCGCCAACTGGGTTACCCAGTCTGTTCTGTACATCGGCTGGTTGTTCTGTACCCAGAAAACAATTTGAACCTTGAAGCTATTCTGTGCACTCTGTTTAAACAAAATTTCAGGGTTCCTGGGTGTGTGCGAGGATTGTCTCTGGGCGCGAGGAACTTATACATATATTTGTATGGGAGAAGTTATAGGCACTGGGTGGGAGGCAGTGTCAACTTATACATATATTTGTATGTAGAAGTTATAGGCAAGATAGGCAAGAGGGTACAACTCCAACCCTATATCACCCTTGTTCTCTCTTGTTTCTAGTCATTCTCGTATTCTAACATGGTATCATAGTAGGTTAGGTCCGCCCACCCGCTTCCGTCCCTCCACCTAGCCTACCGCCCCATCGTACCCTAGCCTTACTATACCCCGCCGGCCCCTAGCGCGCCCGCCGGCCCCTAGCGTACCCGCCGGCCCCTAGCGTACCACCGGTCCCTCGCGCACCTCGCCGGCCCCTACTGTGCCAGCGAGCACCGCGCCAGCCCCTTGCGTACCTCGCCGTCTCCTCGCGCCTAGCCGGATCCTCGCGCATAGCCGGCCCCCCGCGTGCTCGCTGGCCCCTCGTGTACCCACCGGCCCCTTGCGTACCCCACTGCCCCTTGCGCCTAGCTGGCCCCTCATGCCTTGCCGGTCCCTCGTATACTCGCCGGCCCCTCGAGTACCCTGCTGGCCCCTCACACACCCGTCCGGCCCCTCGTGCGCCTCGCCGGCCCTTCGCACTCACCGGCCCCTCGCGCGCCCGCAGGCTCCTTGCGTACCTCGCCGGCCCCTCCCGTGCCCGCCAGCCCTTTGCTCCTCGCCGACCCTTTGCACCTAGCCGGCCCTTCGCGCCTCGCCAGCCCTTAGCGCCTCGACGGCCTTTTGCGCCCCGCCGGCCCTAGCGGCCCCGCCGGCTCCTTGAGTGCCTACTGGCCCTCGTGCGCCACCTGGCCCTAGTGCTCCGCCAGCCCTTTGCGCCCTGCCGACTCCCCGCGCCTTGGGCCCTGTGTGCCTCGGGCCCTCCTCTGCCAGAGAGTCCTGCCGCCACGCCACTGTGCCACCGTGCCGCTGTGCCGCCGAGTACCTGTGCCGCTGTGCCGCCGTGTCCCCGTGCCCCTGAGCCGCCGTCACGCTGTGCCGCCGTGGACCTGTGCCGCTGAGGTTGTACGATGGCCGACGCCGTACTTCGCCGGGACGCGGAGGGGCACGCGATCGACATCGCTGCCTGGCTTGTCGATCTTCGCCGGCACCTGACATGTCTGTGCTAGGATGGGCACTCCCTGGCTATGCATATTGATGGCTTGCTTCCCTGTCCCCCCACGCCTGATCCCCTCCCTGCTGACCCCACCACTGCTGAGAGTGAGGCCTTTTCTGCTGCTCTGCTTGCTCGTGCTGTCTGAGATTCTCGCAATGCTGTAGCGCAGCTTGCCATTAGTCATGCGCTTCCCCTGTCTGAGCGTCTGTGCTTCGCTGCTGTGGCAAACGCCAAGGATTTCCTAGATGCAGTGGTTGCGCGTTACTCCACACCCGCCTCTGCCTCCGCTGGCCGATCCTCCCCATGCTATTCCCCGATCTTTCCGCTTTCCCCACTGTCGCTGACCTCGCCACTCACCTCCGTGCACTAGAGACTACCTACCGCGCTGCTAGCACTGCCGCCCAGCTCACTGCCTTCCCCCCACCATTTTGTGCCACCCTGTACCTTATAGCCATGCGCCTGCCTGACCGCTTAGCCACTGCCCACGACCACTTCCTTTGCCAGCACCCTGGTGACCTCACCCTGACCGCCTTTGTCATTGCCCTATTTGAGATAGAGACTCGCCTGCGCACTATCGCTCAGTCGAGCGGTGCTGCGGCAGTCCCTATCTTTCAGGGCTGTGCTCCCTTTTAGTGCACTATCTACGCTGACGTTTCCGCCGTGGTCGCTACGGCTGCCCCTGCTGTTGAGACCGCAGCTGCAGCCTTCCCGCAGCAGCGACAGCTTCGGGGCTGTCGCGGCCCTAAGGGAGGGCGTGGTGGTGGCGCTGGTAGTGGTAGTGGTGGTGGCAGGGACAGTGGTTTTGACGAGGGGGTTGGGGCTGGTGTCCACGAGCAGCAGTAGCCGCAGCAGAAGCAGCAGCAGCAGCAGCAGCAGCAACAGCCGACTCAACAGCAGCAGTTGCAGCCGTGGGCCTGCCTCCCGCTGGGGTGGCCAGGAGCCTCTGGAGGTGGTGGCCGCGGTGGCGGCCCTCGCAACTTGGCGTCTACCAGCGGCTTTGTTGCTGTGAGCTGCCAGTACGAGCTCCCGACCAGACCCCTCTGTGGCACTGTATGCCGCCACCCGCACCCGACCGCCCGCTGCTTCCGCCGCCTCGACGACCTCTTTCGTCGCTGCTTCGGCCCGGCCCCGGACCTCCCTGACTAGTCTAGTCTGCTGCACCGCGGTGTGCCTGTTTTTGAGCTAGACATGGATCCGATTAGTTATGCCCTGCATTCTCTGTATGCTGACGCTTCTAGTGTGTCAGGATCTCATTACCCTGTGTTCTCTAGCTTAGGCATAGCACCCGTGTGTAGTACAGCCTCCCCTGCTGCATCAGGAGTAGGACCGTTTGCTTTGTCTAGCCTAGGCTGCACACTCGCCCCTCCTTTGTTGGCCGCTACTGCTTCGCTGTCCTTCACACTTGACTCCGGTTCGTCTTCCTGCTTCTTCTGCGACCACGCCACACTCACGCCGCTTGCCGCGCCTGCCGCTGTCGCACTTGCTGACCCCTCTTCTGGTCCTGTAGTAGCTCATAGCTACACTACCCTTCCTTGTCTAGCGGTCCCCTCAGGTTCCCTTATAGGCCTGCACATCCCTTCGTTCTCCAAGAACTTCGTTGGCGTCAGCTATCTTCAGGACCTCGGCGTCACCACTTCGTTCCCTGGTAACGAGCGGTACACTGTTTGTACCGCGGCTACCTCAGGTTCCCCCTATGTGGCATTCCCCTGGGACCCGGTGTCTGACCTGTTTACGCTGGACACTGCTCCCCCCCCGGTTGGAGCGTCCTCCCCGGGCCCTGCGTCTACCGAGGTCGCCGCGGCTTGCTCGTGTCGGTCGCTCACTCACCCGTCGCTTCTATGGCACCACCACCTAGGTCACCCGGCACTCACACATCTGCGTCTGATGTCCCAGCACGGTCTCGTCCTAGGTCTCCCTGCATTGCTTCCTGCCCTCACTCCCTCGCCTGTGCCACCGTGCACGCCCTACATCGAGGGTTGGCTGCGCCGTACTCCTCACTCCTCCTCGCTTTACCCTGCCACCGCACCCCTCCAGACCCTGATCCTGGACGTCTGGGGCCCAGCCCCCGTCCCCGGACCGCGTCGCGAGCACTACTTTCTCGTGCTCATCAACGACTATATGTATTACACCACGGTGTTTCTCCTGGAGCGGAGAGCTGACGTGCTTGATGTTCTTATCCCGTGGGTTGTAGCTGCACGCCTCCACCGCGGTCTCCCTGTGCTGTGTCTCTACTTCGACCGTGGCGGCGAGTTTGCCTCTGGTTGGCTTGGACAATTCTGTCGTGTGGAGGGCATCACCCAGTCGTACACCCTACCGGACTCCCCGCAGCAGAATAGGGTTGCTGAGCAACGCATCGGTTTTGTCATGGAGGTGGCTCGTACCTCCATGATTCATGCTGGTGCACCCCATTTTCTGTGGCCATTCGCCGTTCGCTACGCCGCTCACCAGCTTAACCTGTGGCCGCGCTCCCAGCGGCCGCAGGTTTCGCTGACCCTTCTTTGGACCAGGTTCCCTGGAGATGTGTCCGCATTCCACGTCTGGGGCTGCCTCACTCACGTTCGTACCTCTGGCCCGGACAAGCTGAGTGCCCACATTGTGCCCTGTGTCTTCCTCGGTTTCCCCCTTGTCTCGTCTGACTGGCACTTTTACCACTCGCTATCTCACCACTTTTTTCACTCCCTTGACGCCACTTTCGACGAGTCTATCTCCTTTACCACCACTTTCCCCACCGAGGTCTCCTAGTATTCCCACCCCTGTTTCTGGTCCCCACTCCCCCGGTAGCCCCTGCTTACCGCCCTCCACGTCCTGCTCCGTCTAATGTGTCTCACATCACTCCCCTCCCGTCGGTTGTCCCGGTCGAGGAATCGGCTCACGGCGAAGTTCCTCACGGTCTTATCTAATGAACTCTGGTGGCCCCACGGCGCAGTTCCTGCCGCTGGCCTCTCCCTCGGTGTCTCCTCCTCTACCGTCGTAGCAGCCGCCGAAGCCATCGTCACAGCCGCAGCAGCAGCAGCCGCCGCCGCAGCAGCCGTCCGTGGACTTTGGGGGTGCTGGCATTGAGGAGGGTGCTAGTCCTGAGGTTCCTGTCGTGGCTTGTCCCGGTGGGCCTAGGGATGGCACCGGTGCTGGAGAGAGTTCTTGTTCTAGGGGTGATGGCGTGGAGTGTTCCTGTGGTAGCTGTGGTGCAGCTGGCGGTCCAGGTGTCGGCGTCGAGCAGCAGTACCAGCAGTCGCCGCCGGTGTCCGCCCTTCGCCTCCTCGGCCTTCCCTCCCGTGACCGCTTGCCTGCGCCTCCCCCACTGCCTCCTCCTCTTCATGTCTACGGCCCTGTGTTCCCTCCGCCGGACTCGTCTCTGGCTCGACTTCCCCCTCGTTCCCCTCTTGTGTCTCCTCCTCTGTCTCCGGACCCGACGCCTCCGTCTCACGTCTGGTCTCGCCGTCCCTCTCGTGCTCGTCCTGTCTCTCCTGTTCAGTGTTCTCATCCTATGTTGCTCCTTTCCCATGCGTTCTATCCTCCCCTCCTCCTATCTCCTCCCCTGTCGTTGTTCGCTGTTGCGCCTCCTTCTTTGTCTGACTACCTTCGTGCCATTCGTCCTCTTGATCCTCGGGTCCTTGCCTCCCTCGTTACTGACCCGTCTGTTCCTGTCTGTAGTCTTGACGCCCTTGTCGCTGCTGTCGCTGACTTCGCTTCTACATGCCGCCTTGACTACGCCGCCGCTCAGGTCTTTGACCCTGTCTGTCCTCTGTCCATTGGAGGTGCTTCTGCCCTTGGCAGTGACGTCCTAGAGGACAGGCAGTACGAGCTTGATTTCCTGTCCGAGGCTGCTCCCCATCTCTGTTCCATGCTGCTAGTCCCTGAGGGTGACCCAAACGCCTTTGATATCCTGACCCCTCGCACTTACGCTGAGGCGACCTCGGGACTCTGGGCCTCTCAGTGGATAGCTTCTGTGAGAGTACGACCCCGTTACACCACTTGGCCTTTTTTCTACTTCCTTCCTATTTTCATTTCTCTTTTTATCTCATCTCATTTGGTTTCTTATTCTCCCTTTTCCATTAACCTTTGGTTTATCCTGCTATTATAGTTATATCACCGACCAGGCTTGGGATGTACTGCGCGCTATATCTAGCGTAATCCTGCCGTAATCCCTTAAAACCAATAGCCTCGCGTGGCTATACGCAGGTTGATTCTATCTTCTAGAAGGGTCTATTCCCGTAGGATAAGATAAACCTGGTTACTTGATGTACTCTGGAAGTATAAAAGTGCCTTGTACTGATCGATAGTACAATCTTTCCTCGACACATTCGATCCTGTGACAGCTTCCATGGAGCAGGTGATGGCATCTTGGAGATCCACCGGCACCTACGTCGACGCAGTTCCCCCACCTTGGGTGAACGTAGTCGATGGCCGGTGGCTCTTCAAGGTGAAGCGCCCCCCTGGAGAGCCGCGTGTGTTCAAGGCGCGCTACGTGGCTAGAGGCTTCAGTCAGCGTGAGAGGTTAAATTTCTTTCAGACCTTCGCCCCGACCTCGAAGATGACTACTCTTCGGGCGCTGCTACACGTAGCAGCACAGTGTGACTACGAGCTCCACTCCCTCGACTTCTCCACTGCTTTTCTTCAGGGCAGCCTACTTGCGTCATCCGCAGGGTTTCACCGGTACATTCCCTCCTTGGACCCAGTGGCTCCTGCGGCGCCTGGTCTACGGCCTGCGACAGGCGCCCTGTGAGTGGCACGATACGTTGCGTGCTACGCTAGCTAACATGCAGTTCTTTCTGTCCTCTACAGACCCCTCGCTCTTCGTTCGTGCTGGCCAGACTCAGCTCTATATCCTTGTCTACGTAGACGACCTCGTCTTCGCTACTGCAGACAGAGATGCACTGGCCTCCGTGAAGGCCGAGCTGCTGAGGAAACACACCTGCACTGACCTGGGAGAGCTGCGCCACCTCTTCCAAGGTCCACGATAAACATGGTTTTACTTCTGCAGCCTTCCCAGGATCATAACCATTCTCAACACACAAGAGGTAACAATAGTATATTAAAAGAAATCATATTGAAACAAGTAACCTAGGATTATTTGGTGAATGAAAAGAGCAACTTAGAAATGAGTCACGACACTAGGTGCAGTAGTAGTGGCGAGTGCTGCAATACTGGTTGCTCCCGTTACCTAAGTAATTGTGAGGAGGCAGCAATGCACTGTGATATTGGCAACTCGTTTGTATCACGAGATAATAAAATGAGAGGAAATGAATAGTAAAAAGATCCAACATGCACACTGAGAAGTACACCATGATGAAGTGTTTTTTCCAGTTTAGAAATTCATGTTTCTTAAAACCACAGACTAAAAAAGCACACCTTGGGCGCTCGTGAAAAATGAGTTTTTTTGCGGTCTGAACAAACGGCCCGTTATTGAACACTACTCTCCTTGTACGCGAAAAGAAACGTGTCGCAACAATGTGAAACACTGCGACTGGGCTACGCCACACCTTGCGAGGGCACAATTTTGGTTGAACAGGGTGCGACGAACCATAGAGTCGCACGAGTCAACCGACCTCCATGCGACCACACCCCACACCTCGTCGTTCAAGAGCGCCATGTGTGTGCAACCGGTTTTCAAACGTAGATTATTCCCGTACCTAGAGTTAATTAGTCACACTTGACACAACAGCTGTATTTAAAAATGTACAGTTAGTGCAACAAGCTAGTAACTGCCCAAGGCACTGCCAGAAAGTATTTGCTGCGGGAAAAATCGACCAGAGGTGTGGTAGAGGCGTCTCGAGCTACGGAAACTAGTTTTGATTGTCAAATATGACGAGTATTCCGTTGTCGTAGTGCGAGATGAATACCGTAGGCCCTGCCATTAGCCGCACTTGATCAAGCGCGACATCCCCTAGTCCTAATCTGTTTAAAAATCCACAATCTTCCGTTTGCTTCATGTGGTCCGTCGCCAAGTCATCCGCTTCTCGTCCTTCTCGTCACTTCCCTCACCTCTAGTCCCTCGCCTATAGTTCCTCGCCTCTAGTCCCTCGCCTCTAGTCCCTCGCCTATAGTCCCTCGCCTCTAGTCCCTCGCCTCTAGTCCCTCGACACTAGTCCCTCGACTCTAGTCCCTCGCCTCTAGTCCCTCGCCTCTAGTCCCTCGACTCTAGTCCCTCGCCTATTATAACGCATCGCTACCCACTGGGTCAAAACGAGGTTACCCAAAGGCGCAGCGGAATGCATTTACAATCTCTAGGTTGTTTTCCGTCCGCAAACGTTACACTCGTCCCCCCCTGGCGCCAACGACCTCGTTGGCTCAGGGAGTCGGTCCCCGCAAGGACCTCGAGTTTCGCTGGTGGTCCAAGTTAGCGACTTCGCTGGTGATGCACAGCGGTTACCAGGATCGTTCGCTGGGTTTACGACTGGATACAACCGCAGCTGTATTTTCACACATTTGAGTTCTCGCCACGACCTCAGCCGTGCGCGGAAAATGTGTCCAGCCGAAATTCGAACCCTAAGCTCTGGTACCAGTATAACGCCTCGCTACCCACTGGGTCAAAACGAGGTTACCCAGAGGCGCAGCGGAATGCATTTACAATCTCTAGGGTGTTTTCCGTCCGCAGACGTTACACCTTTAGTCCCTCGCCTCTAGTCCCTCGCCTCTAGTCCCTCGACTCTAGCCCCTCGCCTCTAGTCCCTCGCCTCTAGTCCCGCGCCTCTAGTCCCTCGACTCTAGTCCCTCGCCTCTAGTCCCGCGCCTCTAGTCCCTTGACTCTAGTCCCTCGACACTAGTCCCTCGACTCTAGTCCCTCACCTCTACTCCCTCGCCTCTAGTCCCTCGCCTCTAGTCCCTCGACCCGCATCCCTCGCCTCTAGTCCCTTGCCTCTAGTCCCTCGCCTAAAGTCCCTCGCCTCTAGTTCCCCGCCTCTAGTCCCTCGCCTCTAGTCCCTTGCCTCTTGTCCCTCGACTCTAGTCCCTCGCCTCTAGTCCCTCGCCTCTAGTCCCGCGCCTCTACTCCCTCGACTCTAGTCCCTCGCCTCTAGTCCCGCGCCTCTAGTCCCTCGACTCTAGTCCCTCGCCTCTAGTCCCTCGCCTCTAGTCCCTCGACTCTAGTCCCTCGCCTCTAGTCCCTCGCCTCTAGTCTCTCGACTCTAGTCCCTCGCCACGAGCCCCTTGAATCTAGTCCCTCGCCTCTAGTCCCTCGCCTCTAGTCCCTCGCCTCTAGTCCCTCGCCTCTAGTCCCTCGACTCTAGTCCCTCGCCTCTAGTCCCTCGCCTCTAGTCACTCGCCTCTAGTCCCTCACCTCTAGTCCCTCGCCTCTAGTCCCTCGCCTCTAGACGAGTGAGAACGCGCATTTGAAAGTGAGCGTGGGAGTGAGTAGTGTGAGGGAAACAGAGGGCTTCAGGCCGGCGCAGCACATGGTGAATGCTGGGGTGTTCCCGGCGGACGGCTCAGAATTTGAGGGGCTGGCCAAGGCTGTGGACAAGCTCGTGTGCAACGACGCCGGCGTGGCGGTCACCAGATACAGCAGCACCGCCCTGGGGGCTGGATTCAGGTGCGAGGGGGGAGGAGGGGAAGGAACGGGTACGGGGGCACACGCGCGAGTGAGTGAGCATGCGTGTGTGCGAGTGAGAGTGGGAGTGAGAGTGAGAGTGGGAGTGAGTGTGAGTGTGAGGAAAACGGAGCGCGTGCGGGGAGCGCAGCACATGGTGTATGCAGGCGTGTTCCTAGCTGATGGGAGGGAGTTGCCAAGGCCGTGGACAAGCTCGTGTGTAACGACGCCAGTGTGGCGGCTACCAGATACAGCAGCCACGCCCTGGGGGGCGGGTTCAGGTCGGGTAGGGGTGTGGGGGGGGGTTGTTGGTTGGGCAGGGGGAGAGGGTGTGGTGGGGGGGGGGGGGGGGCTGGGTAAATCAGTTAGTGCGTGAGTGTGTGGAGGAGGGCAAGGAGCCAGCTGCGTGCAATGCGGGAAGATTGTGATTGAGTGAGTAAGTGAGTAGAGAAAGCAGTATGAGGTGCACCAAATAAGCTCGCCCTTCTTCCATGGCCTCTATTCCCCACCCTTCGTTTCTCCCCAGGTGCGGCTTCCTGGGGCTTCTGCACATGGACGTGTTCCACCAGCGCCGCTCCTGCAGCAGGTGTTGATAGCTGGAGGTGCAGAGTTGAGCTGTTCTCTGCTCTCCCCTTGCCCTTGCCTGTCCAGGTGCGGCTTCCTGGGTCTGCTCCACATGGGCGTGTTTCACCAGCGCCTGCAGAAGAAAGGTGCTGATAGAGAGGCCTTTGCCCCCACGCCCTTCCCTCTTGCCTCAACACAGCATCTGCGGCTTCCTGGGTCTGCTCCACATGGACGTGTTTCACCAGCGCCTGCAGCATCGCCTCTAGTTCCTCGCCTCTAGTCCCTCGACTCTAGTCCCTTGACTCTAGTCCCTCGTGCCTAGTCCCTCGTGCCTAGTCCCTCGACTCTAGCCCCTCACGCCTGGTCCTGCATGCCTACTACGTCGCGTCTAGTCCGCCACGCCTCGTCCTCCAATCCTCGTCCGTCACGCGAGGAACCCCACAGCGCCACGTCCCGAGCATTCGCGCCCATTGGATAGCCTTGACGTATTTCCCCTAACCTTCCCCTATCTCAAATCCTTACCTCTCATCGTCTATCACTTAACATCAAGTATCACTCACCACCGTCAACTGTATGACTCACCTTGGAACGAGAGAAAGAGGTAGGCGGAATGTGGGAGATAGGTAGGCGGAATGGGGGCGGAATGGGGAAAAGAGAGGGACGGAATGAAGAAAATAAGTACGCGGAATGAAGGTAGGAGTGGGGACAGAATGAAGGGAAGAGGGGGACAGAATGAAGGGAAGAGGGGGACAGAATGAGAGAGAGGGGGGCTAGGGAATAAGGAGGTTGGGAGATACCCCTCACCCCTCCCCACACAATACCCTTCCCCTTGTCCTCCCCCTATTTCGTACCTCTCTCCTATCCCTCTCAGATGGGGAACAAAGGGCAAGGAGAGGGGGGACGGCTTGTTATCTGCCCGTCCTGTCCCCTTTCCCATCTCTGGATTCCCTATCACCCCCTCTCAATTCCCCCTCCTCTCTCAGTCGTAACCCTTTCCCTCACCATTGTGTTGCCCCGTCTCTCCATCCCAAGCCCCACCCCTCTTCCCCCTTCTATCTGGCTATGGAGGAGGGATTTCCCAACACTGGACATGCAATCCCTGCTCACAGCAGCAACGAGTGCACTCCTGCTGTGCCTGAGGCATGTGAGGAAAATCCAGCACACACAGCACCAGCAACAATGCCACAAGAACGGGCAGCACAGTGCCGTCCCCCCACCGGGCTGGAATCCCCTTCCCTTCTCACTGCAGTAACCACTGCTGCTGCTGTCCCTCCTCCCCCTGTCATCACGTCTCTCTCCCCTGCCGCCTCCCCTCCTGCTGCCAACCCTCCATACACCCCTGAACCTGCACACCGCTCCCCTTCTCCACGCCCCACTTCTCCACCCCGCCCAGTGCGTGAGTCTCTCTCCCCTTTGGACTCGGCTCAACAGTTGACCCTCTCCCCTACTGCAACCACGGCACCTGGCGTTCCTCCCGCCCCTCCAGTGGCAGCAGCTGCAGTGCTTGCAGACAGCATTTCAGAAGCAGAGAAGGGCACTCTAGGGCGGGCCACAGGCTGAAGAATGGAGAGGTGCTCGATCAGAGTGGGAGGGGGGGGAGGGGACGAGGGGGCGTGCAAGGGGAGGGTAGTATCTGGAGTGGCCAGAGAGTGCAAGCGGGTGATGACGTGAGGACAGGCACGGAGACACACATGCAGGCCCCAAATTAACCGAGTGAAATGCCCTGATTGCCCTGATTTTTCCAGGTGTTTTTGTCAAACATGTGTATCTCCTATGTTTGTATAGACTGTATAGGGCCACCTCTTAGAGGGTACAACACTTAGGTATATTCACATGTACTCTCTCTCTACTGACCATTCAGTTCTCACTTTGATATGGTATCACACGTAGGTTAGGATCCCCCACCTACCGCTTCCGCACGTACCCTAGCTAGGCCCCGCCGCTTCCCCCTGGGCCCCGTCGCGCCTCCTAGCCCCGTCGCGCCCCTCCTGGGCCCTGCCGCGCCTCCTGGCCCCGTCGCGCCCCCCTAGCCCCGTCGCTCCCCTCCTGGGCCCCGTCGCGCCCCCCTGGCCCCGTCGCGACCCCCTAGCCCCGTCGCGCCCCTCCTGGGCCCCGTCACGCCCCCCCTGGCCCCGTCGCGACCCCCTAGCCCAGTCGCGCCCCTTTTGGGCCCCGTCGCGCCCCTCCTGGGCCCCGTCACGCCTTTTAGCCCCGTCGCGCCCTGCTTGGCCCCGTCGCGCCCGCTCGGCCCCGTCGCGCCCTGCCTGGCCCCGTCGCGCCTGCCTGGCCCCGTCGCGCCCTGCCTAGCCCCGTCGCGCCCTGCCTGGCCCCGTCGCGTCTGCCTGGCCCCTCCGCGCCTGCCTGGCCCCGCCGTGCCTGCCTGGCCCCGTCGCGCCCTGCCCAGCCCCGTCGCGCCCTGCCTGGCCCCGTCGCGCCTGCCTGGCCCCGCCGCGCCTGCCTGGCCTCGCTGCGCCTGCCTGGCCCCGCTGCGCCTGCCTGGCCTCGCCGCGCCTACCTGGCCCCGCCGCTCCTGCCTTGCGCCCGTCCCAGCCGGCCCCGCGCCCGCCCTTGCGACCTCCGCGCCCGTCCCAGCCGGCCCCACGCCCGTCCCGTCGACCTGGTGCCCGCTGCTTCTGGCCCCCACACCCGTCCTGCCCCGAGCTGTGTGCGGCCCGCTCGTCGTCCCTGCCCCGGCCCTGCATCCTCCCTGGTACGGTTCCCCATCCCTGCACCGCACTGCATCGCCTTGCACCGCACTGCACTGCACGATACCGCCCTGCACCGCACTGTACCGCCCTGCACCGCACTGCACCGCGCTGCACCGCACTGCACCGCACTGTAAAGTCCTGCACTGCTCCTGCTGGCGGCGGAGCTTCGCTTCGACGCTGAAGGCCAGCCTCTGGAGTTCGAGGCGTGGCTCGCCGACCTCCGTCGCCACCTCACTGGCCATCGGCAGGATGGCCACCATCTTTCCGCACACCTTGACGGTACGCTCCACTGCCCAGACCCCCCTGCTGTTCTGCCTGCTAACCCCACACCCGCTGAGCGCGAGTCTACTGCAGCCACGGCCCTTGCGCGCTCTGTCTGGCTTTCCCGAGACGCTGTCGCTCAGCTTGCCATTAGCAATGCCCTTCCCCCGTCCGAGCGCCCACGCTTTAGGTCCATCACTACCGCCCAGGGTTACTTAGATGCTGTCATCAAGCGCTATTCCACCCCTCCTGCTGCCTCGTTGGGTCGCCTGATCCTCCCGATGCTCTTTCCCGACCTTGCGTCTTTCCCCGCTGTCTCTGACCTAGCTGCCCACCTGCGCTCGATAGATGAGACCTGGCGCGCTGCCTGCACTGACGCACAGCTTAGAGCCCACCAGCCGCCCATTACCTCTACCCTCTACCTGCTTGCCACCCGCCTCCCTGACCGCCTAGCCGCCGCCCGCAACCGCTTCCTTAGCATTCACCCCGGTGAGCTCACCCTCACCAACTTTGTAGACACCCTGACTGTTATTGAGACCCGCCACCGCTCCATCGCCCAGGCGAGCGGTACCGTGCCGGTCCCTATCTTTCAGGGTTGTGCCCCTGCTCAGTGTACCTTCTCCGACGGTTCTATCGCTGTGGCTGAGACTGCTGCTGCAGCGCAGTGTCGTTCGGGGAAGGGCTGCCGCCCCAAGGCTGGGCGCGGCGGAGGAGGCGGGGGTGCAGGAGGGGGTGGTGGTGGAGTCGGGTCGTCTGGTGCTGGAGCGGACGAGGGGACCCTGCCCAGTCCAGCTGAGCCGCCGCCCTTGCAGTCGCAGCAGCAGCAGCAGCAGCAGCCGCAGCAGTCGCAGCAGTCGCAGCAGCCGCAGCCTCCGCCGCAGACGAGGCAGGCGAGTGTCCTCCCGCCCGGGTGGCCTGGCGCTGGAGGTGGTCGGGCGCGTGGTGGTGTGTCGAGTGGTGGTTCGGGAGGTGTGCGTTGTCAGTACCAGATCCAGACCTGTGAGAGTACGACCTCGTTACACCACTTGGCCTTTTCTTATTTCCTTCCTTTTTCATTTCTCTTTTATTCCATCTCATTTGGTTTCCTATTCTTCCTTTTCCATTAACCTTTGGTTTATCCTGCTATTATAATTATATCACCGACCAGGCTTGGGATGTACTGGTGCGCTCTATCTAGCGTAATCCTGCTGTAATCCCTTAAAGCCAATAGCCTCGCGTGGCTATACGCAGGGTGATTCTATCTTCTAGAAGGGTCTATTTCCCTAGGATAAGATAAACCTGGTGACCTGATGTACTATGAAGTATAAAAGCGCCCTGTACTGATCGATAGTGCAACCTTTCCTCGACACATTCGATCCTGTGACACTTGGTAATCAGAGCTTTTCTCACTCGGCCGCGCTCAACAAAGTAGCAGCAGCGGGAAAACCTGCCTCGAAAAACCGCCGGGGGCGACCAATTCGACGCCGATTCTGGTAAGCACCAGCTCCGCAATTTTCGAATTACCCCCTCCGTGCGTGTTTTGAACAGGATGGCAACCTTCGACAACACCGAGGTTACCCAGCAGCTCTTCGCGCGCATCGCAGCCCTTCAGGAGGAAATGCGAGCGGATCGCAAAGCGTGGCGAAACGAGTTCGAGCGAGTAACTCGACTCGACGGAGCGCAGCACGAGACGACAACGTCGACGACGCAGCAGTCGCAGCAGTTTCTCGAGGCTCCGAAACCGCGCCCACCTGAGCCGTTCGATCCGAGCGATCGAAACTCCGACGCCCGCGGATGGATCGCCGGGATGGAGATCTACTTCGCAGCCGTCGGATGGAGCTCGCCAGTCTGGGACGGTCAACGTGTACGACTCGCGGCGACACTGATGCGAGGGCCGGCACTCGAGTGGATTGGCGGCAACAGTACCTTCATCCACGGTGAAGCCACGTGGCAGCAATGCCGCGCTGACCTGCTGAAACGCTTCGAGCCGATAAATTCGGGTTTCCTTGCCCGGGAAAAAATTCATCGACACCGACAGTTCGGGAGTGTAGCGCAGTACACGCAGCAGATGGAGGAATTTTATAACCGCATTCCCGACCTGGCCGAAGGGGAAAAAGTACAATCGTACCTCGCCGGGCTGAAGACCGAAGTCAAACGACAAGTCGCAGCGTCAAACTACGCGAGCTACAGTGACGTTGTTTCGGCAGCGGAGCGCTTCGACATGGTCAACGCCGGAACACGACGGACGCACGTCGGCAGTACGCGACAGGGCGACCGCTCGGCTCACCCCACGTTCGCCGACCCGATGGAAGTCGACAGATTCGAGGGGCGGCCACGTCCGAAAAACACCAATTACACGTGTGATTTTTGCAGGGTGCCGGGTCATCGAATCTTCGACTGCAGCAAAATGAAAGCCGCACGCGCAGAGTATCGGGCACGCAACAGTGGCGGAATCCCTTCAGCCAATCAGAAGCCAAAAAACGGGAGTCGCCAGTAATTGCGGATCTAGCTGGCGAAAATAAAAAGATCCGAAAGCGGTCGCGGGATTCCGGGAAAATCAACTTCGACGAAGCTGATTCGAAGCGAGAAGGAGGAAATGATGGGGGAAAATCTCCACCCCACGACTAGTCTTCGCCAGGGAAAATCGCCGAGGAAAAATAAGACTCCGCGAAAAAAGACTCTGCCGAGACAGGGAAACTCCTTGAAGACCCAAGAAATTATAAGAATTCGTTAAAGTTATCTTATAAAGATGGTTTGATGAAAACTTGTGATTTTCGAGGAGCTAGAGCCTTGGAGAAATTTCGGGAGGGACTCCAAAAGAAGCAGACAGATGTGGAGATTATACCGGTACCGGACAACTTGGGGAAAAAATGAAGGAGTGTGGAAAGAAGCCGACCTTTCCACGGAGTCAACGTCCTCTCCCGACACCAGCCCACAACGACTACCCTTTCCCCAGGGAAGACGTCGGTGGAGCTGAAGCAGCTCAAGAGGAACCTGGGGGTCTATAAGAAGCTGCACAAACCCCAAAAACCTCCTCCGGATGCATCCAGTTCTTCGGCATCAGTGACGCGCACAGTCGTCAGGGAAACTCCGGGCCCTGGAGAAGAGCCGTTCTCCAAGTAGCCTCGGCCAGCTGCCAGCTCAGGAGTAGATACAGTGACGGAAAAAACTGTCCGGATGTTTGGCATTAATGAGGTATTTTAGGCTTTTCGACCACGGTACATAAAGTCTTAATGTTTAATGGTGGTACACTTTTGGAGGGGCACATAGTGGATGTGTTCACAGCACTTACGTCCATAGTAGTACACTGCATCTAACTTAGTGCCAAAATTTATACAAGGGGGTCATCCGGACAGTTTTTTCCCGGGACAAAGCGTAAACTTCCGAACAGGTTTCTAGTACCTAGTACACCGACCCTTGGCCTTGATCACCACCCGCACCCTCCTAGGCATGTTATCTACGAGGTTAGTGCAAACCGTTGCAGAGATCCTCTTGCACTCTTCCTGGACCCTCCCTTTTGCATAAGGGGGTGAGCACTAGGAAAACCGCGAGGGATTTGAGTGTCTGCAAGTTTTTTGTGCACGATTTCTGTTTGAATGTTATGTATAAGACTAGCCACACTGAGGTATGACCAAAGATGCCATTAGCCGATTAGTTCCATCTTATCATGGCTCGTTTTCGTCGTACCGCTGTAGGGTAAAACCACGAACAGAGTGGCAAAAAATAGTGTAAATGCCATGAAACTGAGGGTGACGTAGCACGGTTGATTATTCATCCTTGCACTAATAGAATCACGCTAGGATCTGCATGTCTCATCACGGTGTAGCATTCGAAGAAGTTGCGACTGTTGTGGAAGAATATCCAAGTTGAGGTCAGGTGAAGAAAAGGGCCACTCCGAAACCGGACGGAAGCCTGCGCATGTGCATCGACTACCGAGCTCTTAACAAGAAGACAATCAAGAATAAATATCGAATACCACGAATCGATGACCTGCTTGACCAGCTTCGGGGAGCTACGGTATTTTCCAAACTGGATCTGCGGTCCGGATACTGGCAAATACGCATGGCGGACAACTCTATCCACAAAACTGCTTTCCGAACTCGGTATGGATCGTACGAGTATTTGGTAATGCCGTTCGGACTCACCAACGCACCGGCAACGTTCCAAGCCGAAATGAACCACATTCTACGACCACGTTTGGACGAGTGCCTGGTGGTGTACCTAGACGACATACTCATCTACTCGCGCGACATGAAGCAGCACGTCGAACACCTGCGACGCGTCTTCGAAATTCTTCGACGAGAATGATTCTACGTCAAACTGTCCAAGAGCGAATTCGCCCTTGAAAAGGTCCAGTTCCTAGGACACATGGTGAGCGCTCAAGGAGTTCACGTCGACCCCAAGAAAATCGAGGCCGTACGCATGTGGAAGACACCCGAGAACGTGAAGGAGTTGCAGCAGTTCCTAGGCTTCGCTAATTACTACAACAGGTTCGTACCACAGTATGCAAAAATCGCAGCACCACTCACGAATCTGCTGAAGAAGAACACGCCCTACAAATGGGAGCCGAAGCACCAGGAAGCCGTGGAGCAGCTGAAGCAAGTACTTACGTCCGCACCGGTACTCATTTTGCCAGATCCCGAACGCGACTACGTCATCGAAGCTGACGCCAGTGACCAAGCAGTGGGAGCAGTCTTGATGCAAGATCAAGGGCTGCAACCAATCGCTTACCTAAGTAAGAAACTGCACGGGGCAGAACTAAACTACCCGATACATGACAAAGAGGCCCTGGCTATCATCATCGCCTTCAAAGCGTGGAGATGCTATCTCGAAGGACGAAGAACAACCGTCTACACTGACCACTGCAGCCTGAAATACTTGAAGACACAACTCAACCTTTCCAGGCGGCAGGTCCGGTGGATCGACTTCCTCGAGACACACTTCCATTACGACATCGTGTACAAGCCCGGTCACAAGAACAAAGCAGACGCTCTCAGCCGGCCTGCACACGTTGCCGCTATTCAGGTCGAAGGGATGAATCCACTACTCAAGGGACTCTTCACACACGGGTACGCCACCGACCCCGAAATTTCCTTGGCAGAAAAGCGACATCTGCTACAGTGGGACAGTGACATCGTGTACCAGAAAGGATCAACGAAAATCTGGGTACCCAATTACCCTCCTTTGCGCCAGTTACTACTCGAAGAATACCACGACGTCCTCTACGCCGGACACTTCGGTAGCAATAAGACGCTGACCGGTATCGCAAAGCACTACTACTGGCCCCACTTAGCAGAAGATGTCCAGAAATTCGTCACCTCGTGTGATACATGTCAGCGGATGAAGAGCAGCAAGCAGAAAAAGGCGCGACTACTGCAGCCTCTTCCTGTCCCAGAACAACCATGGCAAGTGGTTATCCTGGACTTCATCACCGGGTTACCACCTACCTCCAGTAGTCATGACGCCATCCTTGTCGTCATTGACAAGTTCTCCAAAATGGGACACTTCATCCCGACAAACACGACAGAAAGCACCGAAGAAACAACACAACTCTTCGTTCGATACATCATCTCACAGCATGGCATTCCAACCACACTCATCTCCGACCGAGACCCTAAGTTCACCAGCAAGTTCTGGAAGGAACTGATGTCTCTCCTCGGGACCAAACTCGCCATGTCATCTGCTTACCATCCGCAGACAGACGGACAGACCGAGCGCCTCAACCAAATTGTTGAGCAACTCCTCCGAGCAGCCTGCAAGGACGAGATCTCCAGATGGGACTTGCACCTGCCCGTACTAGAGTTTGCTTACAACAATGCTACACATGCCGCTACTGGACAGACGCCGTTCTTCCTCTGCTACGGACGCCACCCACTCACACCACAAAAACCGACAGCATCAGCTACATTCCAACCAGCACATGATTTCATCACAACCATGCATCAGCTTTGGGACCGGACCCACAAGTGCCTACTCGACATTCAACAGCAACAGAAGCGCCAAGCCGATCGCCATCGCAACGATCACACCATTACGGTGGGAGACCAGGTGCTTCTTGACACCCGCAACCTGGACATCAGCCACCTCCCATCTAAACTTCGACCTCGCTTCTGCGGGCCTTTTCTCGTTGAAGCACAGGTCAATCCTGTTACCTTCCGCTTACGCCTGCTAGCTACCTGGAAGATTCACAACGCCTTCCACGTCCAACTTCTGAAGCCCTATCGGGACCCGAACACAATTTTCGTCGGACGCCAACCACCGCCGCCACCGCCTGTCCTCGTCCAGAATGAACCCGAGTACGAGGTCGAGTCCGTGCTCGCACACCGCCGTCGTTGGAATGGCACCGTGGAGCTTCTCATCCGTTGGAAGGGTTATGATCCTTCTGAGGACAGCTGGGTACCTGAGTCCGACATGGGTAACGTCCGTCGTCCTCTGCATGACTACCTTGTCAAGCAGGGTGTTACTTCTACCACCCAGCTTTGAGGGGGGGAAGTGTGAGAGTACGACCTCGTTACACCACTTGGCCTTTTCTTATTTCCTTTCAAATTCATTTCTCTTTTATTCCATCTCATTTGGTTTCCTATTCTTCCTTTTCCATTAACCTTTGGTTTATCCTGCTATTGTAATTATATCACCGACCAGGCTTGGGATGTACTGGTGCGCTCTATCTAGCGTAATCCTGCTGTAATCCCTTAAAGCCAATAGCCTCGCGTGGCTATACGCAGGGTGATTCTATCTTCTAGAAGGGTCTATTCCCCTAGGATAAGATAAACCTGGTTACCTGATGTACTCTGGAAGTATAAAAGCACCCTGTACTGATCGATAGTGCAACCTTTCCTCGACACATTCGATCCTGTGACAAGTCCGGTCCTCGCCGCGGCTTCGTTTGCGGTAAGCTCGGTCATTCCACTCCCCGTTGTCTTCGTCGCCTGGACGACCTGTTTCTTCAGCGTTTCGGCCCGTCGCCAGACCTTCCGGACTGGCAAAATTTGCTTAGTCGTAGGATTCAGATTTTTGACATGGATATGGATGCCATTGTTTCTGCTCTACATGTGATGTATGCTGATGACTCTAGTGCACTTCCCGCTTATTACTCACTGTCGTCTACTGTAGGTGTGCCTAGCTTAGCCTCCCCTGCTGCGTCAGGTGTAGGATCCCCTGCTTTGTTTAGCCTTGGTGCTTCCACCATCGCCCCATCGCCGGACGCCACTGCTTCGCTTTCCTTCACCTTGGACTCTGGCGCTTCCCGGTGCTTCTTCCGCGACTCTACTACACTTACGCCGCTTCCTGTTCCTGCTGCCGTTTCTCTTGCTGACCCCTCCAGCGGTCCGGTAGTCGCCCGCAGTTCCACCACCCTTCCCTGTCCGGCGGTTCCTTCGGGCTCTCTTACAGGTCTGCATATCCCCTCGTTCTCCAGGAACCTAGTTGGTGTCGGCTGCCTCCAGGACCTTGGCGTCACCACTACGTTCCCTGGTCACGAGCGGTATGCTGTCTGTACCGAGGCCGCCACTGGTGCCCCCCTGTCCACGTTCCCCCGGGACCTGGTGTCCGGCCTGTTCACTCTGGACACCGTGACCCCCCCGGCTGGGGCGCCCCCTCAGGTGGCTGTGTCTACCCAGGTTGCTGCTGCCTGCTCCTGTCGGTCCCTCACTCACCCGACTCTCCTTTGGCACCACCGCCTAGGTCACCCTGCGCACCCGCGTCTGCATCACATGTTCCAGCACAGTCTCGTCCTTGGTCTCCCTGGTTCTCTCCCCGCTTTTCCCTCCTCCCCAGCCCCACCTTGCACGCCTTGCGTCGAGGGTCGGCTTTGCCGTGCCCCTCACTCCTCCTCGTTTCCCCCTACCATCGCGCCGCTGCAGACCCTGCACATGGACGTCTGGGGCCCCGCCCCCGTCCATGGGCCGCGTCGAGAGCGCTACTTCCTTGTGCTTGTCGACGACTTCACTCGCTACACCTCGGTCTTTCCCCTGGAGCGGAAGGCAGACGTGCCTGCCGCTCTCATCCCCTGGCTTGTCTCTGCCCGTCTCCACCGAGGTCTCCCTGTCTTGCGCCTTCACTCCGACCGTGGTGGCGAGTTTGCCTCAAGTGTCCTTGGTCGCTTTTGTCGTGCGGAGGGCATCACCCAGACGTTCACCCTACCGGACTCCCCACAACAGAATGGGGTCGCTGAGCGACGCATCGGTTTGGTCTAGGAGGTGGCTCGCACCTCCATGATCCATGCCGGTGCACCCCATTTTCTGTGGCTGTTCGCTGTGCGCTACGCTTCTCACCAGCTTAACCTGTGGCCGCACCCCCAGCAGCCGCAGGTTTCGCCGACCCGTCTTTGGACTGGGTCTCCTGGTGACGCGTCTGCGTTCCACGTCTGGGGCTGCCTTGCTCACGTCCGTGCCTCCGGCACGGACAAGCTCACTGTCCGCACCCTTCCCTGCGTCGTCTTCCTCGGTTTTCCCCTTGACGCGTCCGACTGGCACTTCTACCACCCGCCGTCTCACCGCTTCTTTCACTCTCGCGACGTCACCTTTGACGAGTCCGTCTCCTACTATCGTCGCTTCCCCCACTGCGGTCCCCCAGTTACCCCCCCCTCTGTTCCTGGTCACTCCTTCCCCGGTAGTCTCTGCCCCTCCCCCCCCTCCTCCCCGTCTTGCCCCCTCTGGTGTGTCCCACGTCACCCCTCTTCCGTCGGTGGTCCCGGTTGAGGAGTCTTCTGAATCTGGTGGTCCTGCGGCGCAGTCCTCGCCGGCTGCCCCTCCCCAGGCGTCCCCTCCTCCACCGCCTCTGCCGCCGCTGTCGCCCCTCCTATCGCAGCCGTTGTCACCTTCGCCGCCGCCGCCGCCATCGTTGTCGCTGCCGCCGTCGTCGCAGCACCCGTTCGTTGACTCTGGGGGTGCTGGCGTTGGAGTGCGTGCTAGTCCCGATACCCCTGGGGGTGGTACCGGTCCTCGAGGAGTTTCGGGCCCTGGAGGAGTTCCCTCTGGGGGTGCTGGCGTGGAGTGTGCCGGTGGTAGCCGAGGAGCAGCTTGCGGTCCCGGTGTCGGCGGTGTGCCGCCGCAGCAGCAGTCCCCGCCGGTGTCAGCCCTTCGCCTGCTCGGCCTTCCATCACCTGACCCTGCGTCTATTCCTCTCCGCACGTCTCCTCCTCTTCCCGTGTACGGCCCTGTGTTCCCTCCGCCGGACTCGTCCCCGGCTCGTCTTCCTCCTCGTTCCCCCCCTGTGTCCCCTCCCCTGTCTCCTGACCCGACTCCTCCGTCTCACGTCTGGTCTCACCGTCCCTCCCGTGCTCGTCCTGCCTCCCCTGTCTTGCGCTCCCACCCTATGTTGCTTCGTTCCCACGCATCTCGTCCTCCCCTTCTCCCGTCGCCTCCTCCGTCCTCCCTTGTTGTTGCACCCCCCTCTCTTTCTGACTACCTTCGTGCCGCTCGTCCTCTTGTTCCTCGGGTCCTTGCCTCTCTCGTTACCGACCCGTCTGTTCCGGTCTCGTGCCTTGACGCTCTGGTAGCTACGGTCGCTGACTTCGCCTCTACCCGCCGCCTTGACTACGCCACTGCTCTGGTCTCTGACCCTGTCTGTCCTCCGTCTGTCGGGGGTGCTCCTGCCCTTGGCAGTGACGTCCTGGAGGACCGCCAGTTCGAGCTTGCTTTCCTGTCCGAGGCTGCTCCCCATCTCTGTTCCATGCTGCTAGTCCCTGAGGGTGACCCAGATGCTTTCGACATCCCGACCCCTCGCACTTACGCTGAGGCGACCTCGGGACCTTGGGCCTCACAATGGATAGCTGCCATGGAGCAGGAGATGGCATCTTGGAGATCCACCGGCACCTTCGTCGACGCAGTTCCCCCACCTGGGGTGAACGTAGTCGATGGCCGCTGGCTCTTCAAGGTGAAGCGCCCTCTTGGAGAGCCGCCTGTCTTCAAGGCGCGTTATGTGGCTAGAGGCTTCAGTCAGCGCGAGGGGGTGGACTTCTTCCAGACCTTCGCTCCGACCCCGAAGATGACTACTCTTCGGGTTCTGTTACACCTAGCTGCTCAGCGTGACTACGAGCTTCACTCCCTCGACTTCTCCACTGCCTTCCTTCAGGGCAGCCTACACGAGCAGGTCTACCTGTGTCGCCCTCCGGGCTTTACTGGCACCTTCCCTCCTGGGACCCAGTGGCTCCTGCGGCGCCCCGTCTACGGCCTGCGCCAGGCTCCCCATGAGTGGCACGACACTCTCCGTGCTACCCTTGCTGACCTGCAGTTCTTTCCGTCTTCCGCAGACCCTTCACTCTTCGTTCGTGCTGGCCAAACTCCGTTCTACATCCTTGTTTACGTCGACGACCTGGTCTTTGCCACGGTAGACAGGGACGCACTGGCCTCCGTGAAGGTAGAGCTGCTGAAGAGACACACCTGCACTGACCTTGGAGAACTGCGCCGTTACCTTGGCTTGCAGATCTCCAGGGACAGAGCTGCGCGCACCATCACCCTGACTTAGTCACACTTGGTGCGCCAGGTCCTTCAGAGGTTCAGTCTTCAGTTCTCCTCTGCACAGCCCACCCCTCTGCCTGTAGACCACAGACTCTCCGCTCCAGTGTCTGAGGAGTTGGTAGAGCCCAGCGGCCCCTACGCAGAGCTGGTGGGTTGCCTCATGTACCTGATGACTTGCACTCGCCCAGATCTCGCATACCCTCTCAGCATCCTGGCTCGCTTTGTGGCCACAGGCAGACACCGACCGCAGCAATGGTCTGCCGCTAAGAGGGTTTTGCGTTATCTTGTTAGTACATCAGGCATGGGGTTAGTGCTAGGAGGACGTGGGCCAGTGGTCCTTACTGGACACACAGACGCTTCTTGGGCAGACGACGCCGAGACACTCAGGTCTACCCAGGGCTACTGCTTCAGCCTTGGTTTAGGTGCCGTCTCGTTGAGAGCTACCCGCTCCTCGTCTGTTGCCCAGTCCAGCTGTGAGGCCGAGATCTACGCTGGTGCCATGGCGGCACAGGAGCTCCGCTGGCTGACCTTCTTGCTCACTGACTTAGGTTAGCAGCCTAGCTCTGCCCCGGTCCTGTTCGCTGACAACAGGGCCATGATCCTCCTGTGTCAGGAGCCTCAACTCGAGGGCAGAGCGAAGCATATTCAGCTGCGGTACTTCTTCCTGCGCGAGCTACAGCAGCGACGCCAGGCTCGCGTAGTACACTTGGCCTCAGGTGCCAACACAGCTGATATCTTTACGAAGGCGCTTGTGCCTAGAGATCATCAGTGGCACTGTGTACAGCTTGGTCTAGTTCCTGTAGCCTCTCACTTGCTAGGGCCTTGACTTTGTACTGTCCTTTATATGTGTACTCAGACTGGACTTGTGTCCTCTCCCAGTGGCTGGACTAGTAGTGTTGCCCTGGTCTTGTTCTTGCCTTGTCTGTACTCCTTCTGACTAGTCTTTTAGACCCTTGTCTCAGAGGCTGGACTAGTAGTGCCGCCCTGAGCTGCTTGTTCAGGACCTGCCCCTATCCAGTCTAGGGGGTGTGTCAAACATGTGTATCTCCTATGTTTGCATAGATTGTATAGGGCCACCTCTTAGAGGGTACAACACTTAGGTATATTCATCTGTACTCTCTCTCTACTGATCATTCAGTTCTCACTTTGATAGTTTTTTGGCTTGGTCTTAATAATCAGACTCACAAATATTTTTAGGCTGATCCAAAAAGTGTCGCGAAATTTTAACCATGACGAAAATAGAGTTGCGGGACCCGGCACCGAGTCTTCAGGATGTCCTCGAAACTACCCTGATACTGAAACTCTGAAATTCCAGCTAGGTCCCCCACAAACAGAGACATCCCTCTCACCAGGCCCTCAAAAGTCAGGGAATTTTTCCTGATTCAAGAAAAAAACAGGGAGTTTCTCGGGAGTATCTCGGGTCTTAGTCCTTTCCAAAAACGTGTTCACGGGGCCTAGTCAAGATTTTCAAGGCTCTGTCCCCCCCCTCCCCACCACCAACCGAGTCTGTGTGAGAGCGCTGATTGGCCATTGGTAAAAAAAAATTCCGCGCCATATATTGGCATCGATGTGTGCTGCTAAGGGCTGTTTCAGGGCAACTGCTTGCCCTTGGCCAAATTTTCTCGACGTGTGCCTGCCTTGGGGCTCTGCGAGGGAAGAGATTCCCTCCGCCCCTTCAATTTCGTTGCCTCCCCCCCTACCCAGCACCTTCCCCCCACGAAATGTCGTTTCCTGCCCATCCCCCAATGCCGCCCCACACACGCGCGAATTCGCTATGAAATTCCTACCACCCCCAACAATCAAGACTTGAATCCACAAATGCACACACCACATACATAATTCATCAACCATACTGTGCAAAAAACTTTGAGAAATCAGGATGGCTTTAAGTAATCTTGATGGCTCAAGATGTTTTTTTCGGGGACCCTGCAAATTCAGACTTTTATGCAGGGAAAAATCTGATGGATCGGGATGCCTCAAAACCAATCTAGGGCCCTGGCTGTTAGAATACAATAATAACTAGAAACAAGAGAGAACAAGGGTGATTAAGGGTTGGAGTTGTACCCTCTAAGAACACAAACCTATCTAGCCTATAACTTCTACATACATATATATATATAAGTTGACACACCCCCTAGGCTAGATAAAGGGCAGTGCTTAGCAAGAAACACGCAGCTTAGGGAGGCACTACTAGTCCAACCTCTAAGGCAGGGGTCCGAAGACCAGTCAGCAAGAGTACAAACAAGAAAAGAGCAAACCAGGGCGGCACTTCTAGTCCAGCCATAGGAAGAGAAGCCACAAGGCCAGGAAGAAAGGTACATATAAAGAGGAGTACATAACCAAGGTCCTAGCAAGTGAGTAGCTACATGAACTAGACCAAGCTGCAAATAGTGTCGCTGATGATCTTTAGGCGCAAGCGCCTTAGTAAAGATATCAGCTGTGTTGGCACCAGAGGCCAAGTGTACTACGCGGGCCTGACAACGCTACTGTAGTTTGCGTAGGAGGAAGTACCACTGCTGGATGTGCTTCACTCTGCCCTCACGTCGAGGCTCCTGACACAGGAGGATCACGGCCCTGTTGTCAGCGTATCGAACCAGGGCAGAGCTAGGCCGCTCACCTAAGTGTGTGAGCAAGAAAGTCAGCCAGCGGAGCTCCTGTGCCGCCATGGCACCAGCGTAGATCTCAGCCTTGCAGCTGGACTATGCAACAGACAACGAGCGGGTGGACCTCCACGAGATGGCGCCCAAACCAAGGCTAAAGCAGTGGCACTGGGAGGAGCTGAGGGTCTCAGCGTCGTCTGCCCAAGAAGCGTCTGTGTGCCCAGTAAGGACCACTGGCCTGCGTCCTCCCAGCACTAGCCCCATGCCCGATGTACTAGCTAGATAACGCAAAACCCTCGTAGCAGCCGGCCAGTGCTGTGGTTGGTGTCTACCTGTGGCCACAAAGCGAGCCAGGATGCTGAGAGGGTATGAGAGATCTGGAAGAGTGCAAGTCATCAGGTACATAAGGCAACCCACCAGCCCTGCGTAAGGACCACTGGGCTCTACTGACTCCTCAGGTTCTGGAGCTGAGAGCATGTGGTCTACTGGCAGAGGTGTGGGCTGTGCGGAGGAGAACCAAAGACCGAACCTCTGAAGGACCTGGTGCACCAAGTATGACAGTGTGAGAGTGATGGTGCGCGTTGCTCTGTCCTTGGAGATCTGCAGGCCACGACACCGTTTGCTGCGTAGGGCCGCTGGCCATCCCCAAGGGGTGAATAAATTCTATGACCGCTGGCCAGACCCCAAGGTGGGGGGGGATGTAAGCAAGGGGCCTAGCCCCAAGAGGGGGAAATTCTTGGACTTATAGTCCTTGCCTATGAGTCTTCGTAGTGCCAACCTTTCGAGGTGCCGATTCTCTTTTTTGTTGTTTTTAGTTGTGATAAAACCCCGTTGGGTAAAGGCCATAATGTAAGTGTTACAATACTAGAATCTAGGTGGGAGGGAAGCCATAGAATGGCGTGAGGTTTTAGGCTAGGAAAAATATCGAGAGAGAAGAGGATGAGATTAGAAGAGAGAGGGATACAAGGAGGGAGTTGTACCCTCTACAGTAGGTAGCGGCACCAACTGCGGCGGCGGCGGCTTTGACGAAAGCTGCCGGCGGTGGCGGAGCTCGCAGCACTCGGTGGCGCGGCCGGGATTTGCGATGGTGGGACGGCCGGCGCGAGGCTGCGGCGAGGAAGAGGGGACGCAGGGGAAGGGGGGGGGGGGGGGGGGGGGGGGGGGGGGGGGGGAGCTTCAGCAGCAGAGCCCAGGAGTGTGCTGCCCCGTGTGGTGCGCTGGCTGCATGTGGGCATGCTGGCCAGCACCAAGACGGGGCGCTGGCCGCTGCCGAACGTGCCGTACGCTCGCTGGCAGCACGTCGTCACGGCAGCACGACGGCGCCGTCACGCCGCCATGGCTCGACGTCGACAGCGCCGCCACGGCTTGACGTCGACGCCACGACGGCACGACGCCACGGCAGCACGTCGAGACGGCCACGGCATCACGACGCGGCCGGCGGCCCGACGACGCCGCCACAGCAGCACGACGCGGCCACCATGGCAGCGTGAGAGAGAAAGGGTGAGTACGCAGCGGAAGCGTGGGGAGCAGGCCCGAGAGGGGCAACCTGCTCTGGTACCATGTTAGAATACTCGAATCTAGGTAGGAGGGAAGCGATAGAATGGCGTGAGGGTTTAGGCTAGGAAAAATATCGAGAGAGAAGAGGATGAGATTAGAAGAGAGAGGGATACAAGGAGGGAGTTGTACCCTCTACAGTAAGTTCTAGTAACACCTACCAAGCCTAGAATTATATATGAGATATAATTTTACAGCAAGCCCCACTCTAGAAGCTCATGTGGTGGGCAAACCATGATATATTGATATTTTTCATATGAAACGTTTCTGAAAACTTGTACGAGAATGCTCCCTTCCCAAGGCCATTGCGGTTTCTATTCGAGGCATTGATGTTGTTTATACTGGAATTATCAAAGCCCTAGGAGCTGCTAGCCCACCATGGCTCTCACGCCAATACTCACGATCGATAGCAAAAATGTCTCCCTCGACAAAAGCAAGCACGCCGATCGGCGGCATAGCCCAAAGCCAATAAAGCAAGCATAGCTTGGGTTATGAGGTAAGAAACGAGGCATGCAACCAGCCCCTGCCCTCACAAGCCTCTGGCCATTCGTATTATGCTGGAGCGACCTCCGGAGGTATGTGTTGCAAGCTTGCCCACTTGTGCGGGCACGAGAATGAAAGAGAAAAATATGGTTATGGACCATGAGGGTGTGAGAGCGAAAGAGAGAATGAGCAAGGGTGGAAGAGAGAGAGAGAGAGAGAGAGAGAGAGAGAGAGAGAGGGAGAGAGAGAGAGAGATATATATATATATATATATAAATATATATATATAGAGAGAGAGAGAGAGAGAGAGAGAGAGAGAGAGAGAGAGAGAGAGAGAGAGAGAGAGAGAGAGAGAGAGAGAGTGAGAGAGAGAGAGAGAGAGAGAGAGAGAGAGAGAGAGAGAGAGAGAGAGAGAGAGAGAGAGAGAGAGGGAGCACGAGAGGGAATATGGATGGCCCGAGCTCGCGCAACCTTACGAACAATGATGCGAATGCTTGGGAGGACGTGAGCGGCGGCATAGTAGGTGGGCAACCACCACGAAGTTGATATGGTCCTAGTCAACTGTACCCAAATATTTTGAGGCACCGGCCTTTAAGGAAAGAAAACAAAAAACACGCACACACACACATACACACAGAGGCACAAACGCGTCAGCGAGGGGTACACTTAGCGCTTCTTCCCTAATGCTTACGGCACGTTATTCCCTTTTATTGGACTCCCGTGCAGATACATTTGGGCACAACCCAGAACGACTCAGAGATCCATTTGAATACGCCGTTACCGACCGTACGATCTCCGCCATGCGCGGGCGCCGGCGGAATTCGCTAATCTGGTGGCGTTCGTGGTGCACCAGTAGCTTGATCCTGTCAGATATTGACAAAGGCTATTGGATGCCCTAGAAGCATGGGCCCCCACAACCGTTTCGGGACTCCAGCCATGGAGGAGCTAAAGTTCACGCGGAATTTACAAAGTCAGCTACAGCAGACCTCCTCCAAACCGGTGCTGCAACGGAGGTGCCAGAAGCAGCGCTTACATTCATCAGCCTCTCAACATCGTAGAGCAGTGCGACAAATGTCAGCTCATCCTTGATCTGCGCTAAGTCAACGAGGAACTGCAAATTCCTAAATTCAAATACGAGGGACTCACTCGTGTTGCCGACTTGGCGCGCGCGTGCGATTGGACGTTCTCAATCGACCCGGAGTCCGGGTACCATCACGTCAACAGTCACCCGCGATCCTGGACATATCAAAGTTAGAATGAATGAATAGAATGAGGAAAATAAGGTGGTTTTGTCTAAGGGGTTGTACCCTCTAAGAGTACGTTATGTTTGACAGGAAATTCTTAGGTTTTCAATTCGAAGAACGCTTATATTGCTTCCGCTTCCTTCCGTTCGGATTGGCTACAGCTTCTTTCATCTTTACATAGTTAATTAAGCAGCTTGCACGACGCTGGAGAACGAAGGGCATGCGGGTCATACCGTATGTGGATGACATCCTCTTTCTTTGTCGTTCTGAAGCCGATGCTCTGGACACCTGCACACAAATCATTTGCGATTTACACAGCACTTCGTCCCACCCAACATCTGCGCTTTTTGGGTTTGTAACTTGACACCAAACTCGTCCAATTCTCAATGGGTTCGGAACGACGCAACTCCCTACAATCTACCATCCAGTCGCTTCTGGAGGCTCGATGCAACCAGTCCAAGGTCCCCGCCCGGCATGTCGCGCGTGTTACAGGCATGCTCGCTTCAATGGCAGTCGCACTCGGGGCCACCCAGCCATGCGGTATTGCAGACCATCAATGATGCTTCTTCATGGAACAACAATGTCCTGCTGTCGCCTTCCACTTGCGACACATTCTCCGACAAAATTCGTGAAGCCAGCATGAACATGCCAGACCATTTGCGACACACGTCCAGCACTCGTCGCGAGATTGAAGGGTACTGTCGGCATTGCAGACATATAGTGACCTACCCCGAAACAAACACGTGCTCGTGCGCGTGGATAATCAGGGAGTTTTCTTCATCTTGAAGAAGGGAGCTCGCGCAGCTCTGATTTCACCCTTGCCTGCAAATCGATCATCCGCGCGTGTACTACCTACAGAGTCTGACTCATCATGGAATGGATTCCTCTCGAACTCAATACGCATGCGGACAAACTCTTGAAATTACTCGATCGCGATGATTACACATTGAAGACGCCGTGTTTCGATCTTCTAGAATGGCGCATAGGCCCCCATTCTATAGATCTCGTCGCCAACGTTAGCAATGCTAAGCTGAGTCGTTTCTGCTCTGAACACCTGCACCCCACGACCACAGCGATCAACGCCTTCACGATTTCTTAGACGGTTGAACACGATTTCGCCTTTCCACCGCCCCAAGAAATCCCCGCAGTCCTCCACCATGCACAACGCACGCATGCATCTCTTACGCTCATAGTTCCCCACTGGCCCGGCGCTATTTGGTGGCAACTCCTCCAACCCTCACCTCCCGCCTGGGCTTGCCACATCCCACATCCAACTCACGCACGCCAGTCAATGCCTAATGCCAGGCTCTCATACTAGTGCTTTTTCTGGCACCGGCTTGTCTGATAGCCTCATGCTCGCTCTGCAATTCGTGTTCCCCTAATGCATCTCCCCCTGGTTCCACCAACCAGACCTCATTCCAACCCTGCAAAGCGAACTACTCTCCGTCATGGCACAGACACGCGCAGACTCTACAATCCGAACTTACGAACCCTATTGGCCGCGATTTCGTTCCTTCTACACCAAGGCTAACTTGTCGTTCCTGCCATCGTCGGACATGACACTCGCCTTGTACCTCGTCTACACCATTCGAAATAAAGCTACACTTTTGGTGATCCAACTCACCTGCTTGGCCGTCAGCTTTGCTCACCGCATGATTGGGGCACCTTGCCCTAGTACCGTCCCCTTCACGACACAAGTTCGAGAGTTTGCAAAGCGAGGCCCTCCGACCTAACCGAACCAAGGAACCGGTCTCTCTACACTAAGTGCACGCGATGGCTTCCCACTTCATCAGTGGGAACTCTAAGACTCTCTGAGACACCCCCCCCCCCCTAAAAATAAATCTGAAGGCCCTTCGACCAAAATATCGATACTTTGAAACGTCAGAGTCCATAACTGAGCTTGTTTGATTTTCTCAGGGTCCAGCTAGTACAACCAGAGTTAAAAAAAATAGAGACGGAAATTTGCGGATCTTTTAAGGGTACTAACGACGATGCCTTAGTATGAAAATGTTTTGACCCTAGACGGGGAGAGACGAAACAACTATTTTCTAATAGTCGTCCCTTTTAGGGAAATTCTCGTCAGCTGCCCGTTAGGCCAATTGAAAGTCTATCAAAATTCGACGGCCTCGATCGATTGCGATCGTATCGACATGTTTTGACCGTTCGATTGTTGCTAACGATTGACGCCCAAGATCTCCCAACCGGGGCGCTGCAATGGCGCGAAGCTCCCACCGCTCTATTCGCCCAGCTTGCCCCCTCTCCCCAGTTTCGATCCCCCCCTCCCCCTCCATTTTCAATCCCCCCCTCCCCCTCTGTTTCGTTTCTCCTCTTCCATCCGTTTCGATCTCCCCCCTTCCCCTCCATTTCGCTTCCCCTCTCCCCTCAGGGAAGGTTTGTCTACGTGCCCAGCTCACCCTCATATATGTTATATATCTGTTTATGACTTAGCCAAAAGTTTGGGCTATTTGGGGTCAGGGTGTTCGGGAGACTGTGTCTGATAACCCCACTTAGCCGAGATTTTCGATATGTTGTGGGGTGTGTGGGGGATGTCTCTAGCATTCGGGGACTTAGCCAAATCTTCGATGGGTTATGGGGTGTATGGGGGATGTCTCTAGCGTTTGGGGACTTGGCCGAAATTTTCGATGGGTTGTGGGGTGTGTGGAGGATGTCTCTCTAGCGTTCGGGGACTTAGCCGAAATTTTCTGGGTCGCATGTTGGTAGTAGGTACATGTGTTTCAGGATCTGTATGCGCTGTGCTCTGGAAACTCAGTACTGGGTTAGCAACAAGTCTGATTTGTGCAGGATCCCTAAAATCCTACTCTGAAGTGATCAAGATTGGGGAAATGGGTAATATGAAAATCCAGGTTTGGCCAACAATAGGGTCTGAAATTTCATACTAATCAGACTAATTAGTCTGATAACGCCAGCCTTGGTTGCGTTGTCACCAGCAAGCCACCATCATACACCACAATTCGCAACTGATGCAATGAGGCATTTCATACCATTGGCCTCGGCGAACACCATCTCGTTCCGCAAAGGTGCCGCGACTGTCGCCGCCCATGGAAGCATAGCGGACCGGCTTCTCAAACGTGTTGGCAGATGGCGCAGTGACAAGGCGAAAGAGATGCACGTCACGCCTGCTGCCGACCAACTAGTGTCGGCCTCCCGCGAGGTACAGACACGTGCGCCGAGATTGTCACCTGCACAAGCGCTCGCGAGCCACCGGCGAACGTCCCTACCCATGCCTCAGCTCATTTGAGTGAAATGAGAACGATGCCAATTGCACTAACAAGAAGCAAGCTTTCTCAATATGTATATTTTTAAAGTGATACATTTTTTAAATTGCGTATTGTGAACGCGGAGCTGCTTGTAATGCAATTTTTTGCATCGTCGAAGTGCGCAATTCGCCCTTCTCCGACTAAATAATGTGGTTGGAGGTCATTCTTCCTCCACCCACGTCTTCTTCATTCTTCACAGCTCAAGTCCAATTCCCGCCCACCCAACCCGTTCCATCTGGCTTCGTCGACTTGTCCCTGGCAACCTACGGTGCTTCCGTGGATCGTCATCAGTATAGGCATAGCCTTCTTGGTGTAGCAATCTAAGTTGATGTATTGATACATTGGGAACTCTTTGTACTTGATGCCAGTGAAATGAGAACGATGCCAATTGCACTAACAAGGAGCAAACTTTCTCAATATGGGATTACTCAAGTCAAAATATTTCCAGCAATTTCTTTCACAACCCTAATCAACTCATCCATGTCCACATGAATATCCGAGTTCTTGGTCCCATTCCCGTGCACAAGATAATACGAATGACGGCAAATGTGCGCTAAAAAGTGGTAGCAGTTATTGTCGAATGAATGTGGCCGAACCTCCACGACATGGCTAAGGGAGGGCATAAAGACCATGTTGGTCATGAGGGCCCCGTGAGGCGAGATGAAGAGGCGTGCGCGGTTGAACAGCCGCTTGGCGTCAAACACGGGGAGGTTGCCACGGAAGAGCTGCAGGGTTGGGAAGGCGAGGGAGGGGGAGGAGGGGGTGTTAGGGGGGGGGGGTTTGGAGCCAGGTTGCAGAGAGGAGATATTGAATGAAGAGGCGTGCGCGGTTGAAGAGCTGCTTGGTGTCAAACATGGAGAGGTTGCCATGGAAGTGCTGAAAGAGTTCGGACGGGAATGGGAGAGGGAGGGAGCCAGGTTGCAGAGGAGAGGAGATATTGAATGAAGACGCGTGCACGGTTGAAGAGTAGTCGCTTGGCGTAAAAAATGGGGAGGTTGCCATGGAAGAGCTGCAGAGTTGGGAAGGGGAGGGAAGGGAAGAAGGAGGTGGGATGAGGTGGGACGAGGTGGGAAGAGGTGGGGAGGGAGACGGGGAGGCAGCGAATCTCCCAGGAGAGGAGATATTGAGGTGAAAGGGAGTGTGCGGTTAAAGAGCCACTTGGCGACAAACCCTGGGAGGTTGCTGCAGAAGAACTGTAAGAGTTGGGACAGGAAGGGGAAAGGGAGGTGGGAAGAGGTGAAGAGGGAGATGGGGAGGCAGCGAATTTCAGAGGAGAGGAGATATTGAGGTGAAGGGGAGTGTGCGGTTGAAGAGCCGCTTCGCGTCAAACCCTGGGAGGTTGCCGCGGAAGAGCAGCCGATTGTGTGCGGGACATTGTGGATGGGATATTGTGGGGGGGATATTGTGGGGGGGATATTGTGGGTAGGATATTGTGGGGGGGATATTGTGGGTGGGATATTGTGGGGGGGACATTGTGGATGGGATATTGTGGGGGGGATATTGTGGGGGGGATATTGTGGGGGGTGTATTGTGGGGGGATATTGTGGGGGGGATATTGTGGGGGGGATATTGTGGGTGGCATACCGTGGGGGGATATTGTGGGGGGGATATTGTGGGGGGGATATTGTGGGGGGGATATTGTGGGGGGATATTGTGGGGGGATATTGTGGGTGGGATATTGGGGGGGGGATGTTGTGGGGGGGATATTGGGGGGGGATATTGTGGGTGGGATACTGTGGGGGGATATGTGGGGGGATATTGTGGGGGGGATATTGTGGGCGGGATAGTGTGGGCGGGATACTGTGGGTGGGATATTGTGGGCGGGATATTGTGGGCGGGATATTGTGGGCGGGATATTGTGGGTGGGGTATTGTGGGTGGGATATTGTGGGTGGAATATTGTGGGTGGGATATTGTGGGCGGGATATTGTGGGTGGGATATTGTGGGTGAGATATTGTGGGTGGGATATTGTGGGTGGGATATTGTGGGCGGGATATGGGCAGTGGTAGGTGATGGGGAATTTGTAGAGGGAGGGAGGGGGAAGTAGACATGGGCAAAATGCGATTGCGATTTAAATCGCATAGCATTGGGGGGCGATTTAATTAAATGCGATGCGATTTTAAATCCCATCGCATGATTTAATTTCTGGAAAATAAAAATAAAAATCGCACATCGCGTTTTGCAAGCGATGAATATGTAAACCGCATGCGGTATTTAATTAAATCGCGCGATGCGATTTTAAATCGCATCGCGTTTTAAAACAGAATAAAAAAAACCCCAAATAAAACAGAAAAAAACCATGGCTGCGGGGAAATTGACTCACGGGCAGTCGTAAGCTAGAGTGCAAATAACTAGTGTGGTATCGTAGGAGGTTTCAGAGTGGGTTTCAGTGCAACATCGCGCGCGATTTTAAAAAAATCGCATATCGCATTTCAATCGCGTTTTTTAGCGCGATTAAATTGCGATTTAAATTAAATCGCACGATATTAATTCATCGCATCGCGCGATGATTTATTGTAAAAAAAAAAAACGCAATCGCAAAAACGCGATTAAATGCGATGCGATGCGAATTTTTTTTGCCCATGTCTAGGGGGAAGGGGGTGAGGTGTAAAGAGGAGCGCAAAGGAGGATAGAGCGAAGCGGCAATGAGAGGGAGTAGGAGAGAGAGTCTCGAAGCAAAGAAGAATTCAAGGGGAGGAGTGTCTCGAGGAGAAAGAGGTGTCCACCATGCAGTATCAGGGACTGGCCACAATGCGAGCACTAGGAAAGTTACCAAACAGCTCCTGCAGCAGCTGCAACCAGCTGTGATAGCTCACTTTGTTTGTTGATTAGTTAGTTTTCTTCTTCTCTTTTCTTCTCTTCTCTTCAAATCTAAGAAGCTGCAAGGGGGCCACTTCTCACTCACCACAATGCGGTCGCTTGGGAAGATGCTGAATAGCTCCTGCAGCAGCTGAGACCGGCCCACGATGCGGCGAGTCGTGTCCCTCTGACCCACTACCACACACCAATCCAACGCCACGCTCCCATTCCCATTCCCACCAGCACTTAGGCTGCTGTTGCTGTTCCCACTCGTGTTATTATCGGCAGGCGGCGGCGGGACCAGGTACTCGTTTCGTAGGTGTGTGACAAGTGCAGCAGAGGGTCGGCCACACTGTGCCTGAGCGGGAAGATACAGCCTCCGCACGAAATACAGCGCGTCGTCAGGGATAATGTGAATATTCAGCGAAGTTTCCGAGACGTTCACGAGCGCAAAGAGGTGGGTGTAGAGCTCTTGTAATTGCCGGACCACGACGGGGATAGGCCCGGCGGGGAGGTCCAGGTGCGAGGAGAGGAAGGGGCGGAGGAAGAGGAGTGAGGGCATGACTTCGAGCATGGTGTGGTAGAAGTTGGGCCCGTTCCAGTAGGCGAGGGACACAAGGTGGTCGAAGACATACACGGCAGTGGTGCCCCCGGTGTACAGACCTGTGTCTATGGGGCAGGACCTGGGGGGGAGAGGGGAACACGGGGCGAGAGGTGAGGGGGAGGGGGAAAAGAGAGAAAGGCAGGCAGAAGGAGGAAGTGCATCATTCATTGTGTGGAAAAGGCGTGACTCATTTTGGGCCGTTCCAGTAAGCAATGGAGAGGAGGTGGTCGAAGACGTAGATGGCGGTGGTGCCCCCGGTGTACAGACCCGTGTCTATGGGGCAGGACCTGGGGGGAGGAGGGGGGGGTGTGGGGGGAGGGCGGGCAAGGTGGGACAAGGGGGGAGGGGGCAACGGGGGGAGGAAAGGGCAGGCACAAGTAGAAACAGCGTTGATTACAACATGACCAGCTGGTGGGATTCCAGCAGGCCAACAGCTTGAGGTGGTCCGAGATGCCCTCTCGAAAGCAGTAGAGCCTTGCCTCCGGTGCAGATAGGTACCCGTGCCCAGAGGAGACGACCTGAGGGGGAGGACCGGAACATATGAGTTGACTCAAAAGAAGGCCAGCAGCTTGAGGTGGTCCGAGATGCCCTCTCGAAAGCAGTAGAGCCTTGCCTCCGGTGCAGATAGGTACCCGTGCCCAGAGGAGACGACCTGAGGGGGAGGAGCGGAACATATGAGTTGACTCAAAAGAAGGCCAGCAGCTTGAGGTGGTCCGAGATGCCCTCTCAAAAGCGGTAGTGCCTCGCCTCCGGTGCAGATAGATACCCGTGTCGAGAGGAGGAATTGAAGACGAATGATTCAAAGGACTGTAAGGGGAGGGGGGGGTGCGTAGGTTGGGTAGGATAGGGAATGGGAGGGGAGGGGAGGAGAGGAGAGGGACGGAGAGCGAAATGGGAGAAGCAGACTGAAGAGAGAGGAGGAGTGGGGAGAGTTGGGAGGCAGAAAACCGTTAGGAAGAGGAGAGGTGGGGAAGGCGAGACATTATGGTTAGGTTCCAGTGGGGTGGCCCAGGGACGAATTCGTCATGCAACTGGCCCAGGGACGAATTCGTCATGCAACTGGCCCAGGGACGAATTCGTCATGCAACTGGCCCAGGGACGAATTCGTCATGCACCTGGCCCAGGTTCCTCTCTCTATCCACATGGCCATGTTCTTTGGTCAAACGAAAGGTAGGAGATGACTTTTGAGTCCACTCAGTCAGACGTAATCCGATTCTTTAGTCATGGCAGGAGGAGATGACATTTGAGTCGTCTCTCCCCCCACCCACATGGTCAGATTCTTTAGTCAAGCCAAGAGGTTGTTAAAAGGAGGGGGAGATTTGAAGGCTGACGCAAGTGTGTGACACAAGCCGGCGACAGTGCACCTCACTTCCTACCAGGTGCAAGCGGTTCGTTTCGACTTGCAAGAGTGCAGTGCTCCTCCCACCAGCACAAGCGTTATGCCGTAACCGCACACGGGTGCACAAAACTTCACGAGAGTGCACACACCTGCATGGCAGTGCACACACCTGCAGAAGAGGCCGTGTCTGTAGTAGTAGGTCGCATCGAACACAGAGCCCCTGTCGTTGAGAAAAACATTCTCCAGCAGAAACACCTGGGTTGAGAAGCCAAGGGAGGGGAGGGGAGGGGAGGGGAGGGGAGGGGAGGGGAGGGGAGGGGAGGGGAGAGGAGGGGAGGGGAGAGGAGGGGATGGGAAGGGATGGGAGGGGAGGGGATGGGAAGGGAGGGGAGGTAAGGGGAGAGGAGGGGAGGGGAGGGGAGGGGAAATGGAGGGGAAGGGAATTGGGGGGAAAGAAGTGAACATGGATAGGCAGAGGAAACCAGTGGCAGTAGAGAGGCAACAGCAAAGCATCCTTCGTCACCGGTTTCGTTTCGTTCGTTTCGTCTGCCTAATCATGTTGACTTCAAGTAAACCTGTGGCAGGGTTGCTGCTGCTGATAAAGAAATGCTGTCAGTTGGCCCTTCGTCAACAACAACCCTGCCATCCCTTCCCCTTGCACATGAAACTCCCTCTCACCTGTCTGCCCACCCTCCCATGCCCCTGCCAACCGCGTCCATCCGTGAGCCCCTGTCTCTCTCCTTTGAGCCTCTCACGGCCCTAACAGACCCCCTACACTCCCTACACAGCAGCATGGGACTGCAGCCCTAATAAACCCCCTACAAAACCCCCCCACCAGAACCCCTGCCAAACCCCCTCACAACCCCCCCACTATCAGGACTACCACCCCCCCCCCCCCCCACCTCACCTGCGCAGCGAAGGGTTCAGCCACAGCCTCATCGAAGGTCGCCGGAGCCTGAGCAGCAGCCGGGCTGTAGGGGTAGGGCGATGAGGTGCCCGTACGAGGCAGGCACTCACCTTTCAAGTCAAGGCGTTCTGCTACAGCGCACCTTACCAGCAGTTTCATTCCCTAACCACCGCTGCTGCCTATCTTTCCAAGGCTCTCTGCTACGAGTGCGCGTCGCCAGCCAGCCAGACGCAAAACCCGGTGAGTGAAGGGATGAGCCCCTGTGACCCCGCATAAGCCTACCAACCCCCCTCCCAGCCCCCCCCACCCCACCTGCGCAGCAAAGGGTTCCGCCACGGCCTCATCGAAGGACGCCGGAGCCTGAGTAGCAGCCAGGCTGTAGGGGTAGGGCGGCACCGAGCCCGCACCAGCACCATCGCTCGCAGCGCCGCTCGCGGCGTCTGGGAGGTGGTTGAGAGGAGGAGCGGAAACAACAGGGGCACTGTCCACAAACGGAGGATCAGGGGAGCAAGCAGATATGCGGGAGGCCTGGAGGGGGGCGGAGGGGCAGGGGGAGAAGGCGGGACAGGTGGCGGAGGAGGCGTTGCAGTGGATGCCCTGGTGAAAGCGGAGGTCGAGGAGCTCAAGGTTTTCGAAGATGATCTCGGGGATCCAGAGAGTGGCCTGTGCGCCGTTGGCTAGCCCGCGAATGCTGGGATGCTCGTTCTCGTTCGGGGGTAGGGTTGATGCTGCTGCCGCTGCTGCAGGGGGTGCTGGTGGTGCTGTTTCTGCTGGTTTTGCCGCTGTTGCATCTGTTGATGCTGCTGCTGCTGCTGCTGTTCCTGTACTCGTTCCGGCAGTAGCAGCTGTTGCATTTTTTCCTGGAGATGCTGCTGCTACTGCTGGCTCGGCAGCTGCTGATTTCGCTGCTGCTGCTGCTGCTGCTGCAGCATCACCTGTCTGTGCTGGGACGCTGGATGATACTGGTACAGCGTTTGAGGCTGACGTGGCAGCTGACGTGTCAGTTCCTGCTGCTGCTGTACCTGTCACTGCAGGATTCATCATCTCCATCTCCATCTGCTCCTCGAATTGTGCCACGTGTCCCAGGACATTCTCCTCCGACACGTCAGCAGTGACGTGCCACACCTGCATCCATGCATGCATCACCAGATCATGGGGAAAACAAATGTCATCACCAGTTTTACAAGGCGACGAGAAATACATACCAAGATTTCTTGGGGTTGGGAAAAAACTGCAGAGAAAATGGTAGGTTCACATAGACGAGGAGAGAAGCAGCGGCGAAGGGAGAGGTGGAAACCGAGGGAGAGACGTAAAAGAAAGAAGAGGCGGGAGAGGCATGAGCTTAGGGCGAGAAAGAAACGACAAAATGGGAGTGGAATCATGGGCCACTACAGCATTTAAAACCGCGCAGGCGGAAATCTAGCGGTACGGAAGGGGGAAAGGGAGGGGGCAGGAGGGGGAGAGAGGGGATAAGGCGGCTGGACTGGGGCTGAAGTGCAGGAGATTAATGAAGAGGGTGGGAGCAGGAGGGGGGGAGGGGGGGGGGGGTGGGGAAGGGGGGGAAGGGGGGGAGAAGAGGGGAAGCGGAGAGTTGAGCGCGGGGAGGTGGGGGGGGAGGAGGGGTTGTTGGGAGGAGACGGACGAAGATGCAGTAGCAGTAGGAAAGCAGTACGAAAGCAGTAGGAAAGCAGCAGGAAAGCAGTAGGAAAGCGGTTGCTCACATGGAGGATTAGAGTCAGCAGCAGCACGAATAGCCTAACTAGACTCCGCCGCTGTTCCATTCTTTCGAAATCCGCCGAATGTTACTGCGCGTTTCCGAGTTAATTAACACTGTTCCCGGTTAGCACGGCTTGTTCCGGCTCATTCCCGCCCGTCAAACTGGCGCCTTGTTCGGCGGCTGGAAACGTGAGACCAGAGCGTACTGAAAGAAAAGCGCCAGGTGCTGGTTAGGGTAAAAGGGGATGTTAGTCAATTAGTCAATTTCTGGAAGCATTCCTGAAGTGTCGGAGAGACATTTGCGAAGCAGTTGTTCATTGTTCTCAAGAACTGCCAGACCTTGGCAAGTACACACCCTACGCAGTGGAACTGCCAATCAAACGATGGCAGGGCTGTAATGGCTGTAGTGTGATTGTGTGGCATGCTGCCAATTGTGAAAATGTGCTTTTAAAAAATGAAAACTGTTTCTATTTAGGAAGCTCTTTGACTTGGCTTGTTGTTCTGGGAAAAATAACAAACCCGCTCTATGAGGGGATGAAATGAACCTGCTCAGAGCTTACTCTACAAGAGATTTCGATCAGATTTGCAATATCGACCAAACATGTCAGAACTCGGAACTTGGGATATAGGGTGAACGAAATCGCCACATTCAACTGTGCGAATGATCGGTAACAGACCCCTCACTTTCGCCGCAACATACTGATTGGCTACGATAATTTTCTCAAGGTTCAGTATAAGGAATTTCCATTCCTTACTGGGTCGTAAACTAGCGCGTACACCCGAACTCCTCGCCTCATCACGTTCAGCCTCATTTGTCGGCGCAACCCTTTCCCGAGTCGCGTCCGGCACTGTCGCCACATTGTCGAACCTACCCACGTTCCGAGGTTATTGCCCTAGCACGTCAACCCCTATATAACCGCATGCCTTCATTGCAATAGCGACCTTGTATTATCGTGTTATAGTTCATTGGCACTTCCTAGATCATAACAACTGGTATTAGAGCATGAGCTTTCCAGGAACCTTCCGTTTTTCCGTTTACGTACTTAAAGGTGGTCAGAGGGGATTAGCACGGCTGCACAGCAGTTGTCTTGGATCGTAAATATTTTTACGTCAACAACTATAGCGTGTGCGCTAGCTTCTGCCCCGTCCTGACCGCCATGGCCCCGCTAGACTCGACAGTTGAGGGACAGTCCACATCGACTGCTGCGAACTCTGCCCGGGAAACTGTGGATCTGCAAACATTAATGGAGCAGTTGAAGATTTTGACAAGCGTCGTCAACGACCTCCGCAACGAGAACCAGCGACTTCGCCAAGCGAAGGAGAGGCGCCCAGAGGAGCCGGGCGACGAGGCACGAAATGAGGCGGGTGAGCAGCAACCGTCGCTAGTAGAGCAGGCACGACTAGCGGCAACAGCCCCGCGCTTGACAAGTGGCGGCGTAAAATATCAGCAACCCGCTCCTTTCGACCCAGCTTATAAAGGCGTGACAGTGCGGCAGTGGATATTCGCCATGAATATCTATTTTAACGCGGCGGGCATCACAGGCGATCAGAAGCAGATCAGCCACGCGTTAACACTGTTGCAAGGGGCATCTCTATAGTGGTGGAAGGTCATCGTCGACTCAGCGGCAACTCGTACAGAAGGACAGCATGAGTGGTCCGAAGAATTCGGCGACGAAGACGAGCCAGACTTGCAATTCGGTGGGATCCACATTCGCGCGTGGGCAACGTGGTGCGCAGAGCTTCGCAAGCGGTTTGAGCATGCTCTTGACTCAGACAAGGCAAGTGAAACTCTACGCATGTGGAAGCAGCTGGGATCTGTGTCCGACTACACCGCGTCATTCTTGACGTTGGTGGACAGATGTGGCTACATGCACGAGTTGGAGAAGGTCGACAGGTACATGGGCGGCTTGAAGCCCGAACTACAGTACCAGATAAAATTGCAACGCCCTGCGAAGCGGTTACAAGACTACATCCAACTCGTTGAAGCCGCTGATTCACTCACGAAGCCGAGGACGAACTTCTACGACGGAGGTCACCCTCGAGAACAGTACCAGCGCGCCACGATAAAAGGGGTGGACGCAGTGGACATTTACGCAGTTGCTTCGCAAAATACAGGGCTATGCTACCACTGTGGCTGGCTGAGTCACATCCGACGCAACTGCCAAGAATTCATAGCCCTCCAGAATTCTATGGGGAAGAAGCCGGAGGAGCGACCGGAAAATGGGTCGCGTCAGTAAGTACCAGGCCCCTTACTGACTGGCAGGCTTCTTTGCCTAAGCCACACAGTCCCCACCGGGTCGTGATCCCGATCATTGCAATCGACCGGACCCGGACAAATAAGGGGGACAAAACTGCCGATCACCCTATGTTGGTGGAGAGTAAAGTCAACAGAGTGTACTGTACCTACTTACGAAGGGATTTACCCGGCCCAACACGTCACCATACGCCACCCCGATACTGTTCATGCCGAAGAAGGATGGAGGATTCATAATGTGTATCGACTACTGTGCGCTCAACCGGATCACCATCAAGTCGTGTTACCCGATCCCCCGAGCCGACGAACTCCTCAACCAACTTCGTGATGCCAAGTTTTTCTCGAAAATCGACTTACGAGGAGGTTACCACCAGATTCGCGTCGCAATCGAAGATTGTCACAATGGCGTTTCGCACCCGCTACGGCAGCTACGAGTACCTGGTGATGCCTTTTGGCCTCACGAAAGCGCCCTCGACCTTCCAAATGACCGTGAAAGGAATTTTCAGGGAACTCTTGGACAAATGCATTATCATCTACGTCGACAATATACTCATCTACAGCCGCAGCAGGGAGCAGCACTTATACGATCTTGATGCAGTCTTCATACTGCTGCACAAGAATCGCCTCATCACCAAAGGGTCTAAGTGCGACTTTCTTAAGCAGGAGTTGGAATTTCTGGGCCACATCGTCTCTACCGAAGGAGTGAAAATCGACCCCAAGAAAATCAAGACCATTCAAGAATGGATGCCGCCAAGCAACATCAAGGAGCTGCACAGTTTTTTTGGAATCGTCAACTACGTCGGCCGATTTTTCCCTAATATGGTTGGGTTATCTGCCCCGCTAGCTGACCGACTCAAGGATCACGATTGTTTTAGGTGGGGAGAGAAGCAGCAAGCTGCATTTGACAAACTGAAGATAGCCCTCACGTCGTCGCCCGTCCTTCGCATCTCCGATCCTGACCAGCCATACAAAGTCATCGCCGAGGCCAGCGACATCGCCATCAGTGCAGTTCTCCTATAGGATTTCGGCGACGGATTACAGCCGGTCGCCTACGAATCACGGAAGCTGCAAGGCGCCGAAAAAAGGAAATGTTGGCGATCGTCCACGCGTTCAAGACCTGGTGGGGCTACCTGACAGGTGCTGACTGTTAACGTGAGAAGGAATAATAACTAGAGGTGGAAACCTAGAACAAATACTAGTTGGTTGTACTCACTAGAAGCATACCTCGGTCTAGCCTATAACTTCTACATAGCTAATATGTATAACTCGACACACCCCCTAGGCTAGACAAGGGGTGAAACTAAACAAGAAGCAAACATCTCAGGGCGGCACTACTAGTCCAACCACTGAGGCAGGGGTCTGGAGACCAGTCAGCAAGAATACAACCAAAACTAAAGCAAACCAGGGTGGCACTACTAGTCCAGCCTCTGGAGGTAAGGCCACAAGGCCAGTCTGACAGGCATGTATAATAGAGAGTACACAATCAGGATCCTAACAGGGGAGCAGCTACAGGAACAATACCAAGCTGTACACAGTGCCACTGATGATCTTTAGGCGCAAGCGCCTTAGTGAAGATATCAGCTGTGTTGGCACCAGAGGCCAAGTGAACTACGCGGGCCTGGCAGCGCTGCTGTAGCTCGCGCAGGAGGAAGTACCGCAGCTGGATATGCTTCGCTCTGCCCTCAAGCCGAGGCTCCTGACACTCGAGTATCATGGCACTGTTGTCAGCGTACAGGACCGGGGCAGAGCTAGGCCGCTCACCTAAGTCAGTGAGCAAGAAGGTCAGCCAACGGAGCTCCTGTGCTGCCATGGCACCAGTGTAGATCTCAGCCTCACAGCTAGACTGAGCCACAGACGACGAGCGAGTGGATCTCCAAGAGATAGCACCCGAACCAAGGCTGAAACAGTAGCCCTGCGACGACCTGAGCGTCTCAGCGTCGTCTGCCCAAGAAGCGTCTGTGTGCCCAGTAAGGACCACTGGCCTGCGTCCTCCTAGCACCAACCCCATGCCCGATGTACTAGCAAGATAACGCAAAACCCTCTTAGCGGCAGACCATTGCTGAGGTCGGTGTCTGCCTGTGGCCACAAAGCAAGCCATGATGCTGAGAGGGTATGCGAGATCTGGGCGAGTGCAAGTTATCAGGTACATGAGGCAACCCACCAGCTCTGCGTAGGGGCCACTGGGCTCTACTGGCTCCTCAGGAACGGGAGCAGAGAGCCCATGGTCTATGGGTAGAGGTGTGGGCTGTGCGGAGGAGAACTGAAGACCGAACCTCTTAAGGACCTGACGCATCAAGTGTGACTGTGTCAGAGTGATGGTGCGTGCTGCTCTCTCCCTAGAGATCTGCAGGCCAAGATAGCGACGCAGCTCTCCAAGGTCAGTGCAGGTGTTTCTCTTCAGCAGCTCGGCCTTCACAGAGGCCAGTGCATCCCTGTCAGTAGTTGCACAGACCAGGTCGTCTACGTAGACAAGGATGTAGAACGGAGTCTGGCTGGAACGCACAAACAGCGAGGGGTCATTAGAGGAGGGAAAGAACTGCAGGTCTGCTAACGTGGCCCGCAGCATGTCGTGCCACTCGCGAGGAGCCTGACGCAGGCCGTAGACCAGGTGCCTGAGAAGCCACTGGGTCCCAGGGGGGAAGGTACCAGCAAAGCCCTATGGTCAACGCAGGTAGACCTGCTCGTGTAGGCTGCCCTGAAGAAAGGCAGTAGAGAAGTCGAGGGAGTGAAGCTCGTAGTCGTGATGTGCTGCTACGTGTAGCAGCGCCCGAAGAGTGGTCATCTTCGGGGTCGGGGCGAAGGTCTGGAAGAAGTCAACCCCCTCGCGCTGACTGAAGCCTCTGGCCACGTAGCGCGCCTTGAACACAGGCGGCTCTCCAGAGGGGCGCTTCACCTTGAAGAGCCACCGACCATCGACTACGTTCACCCCAGGCGGGGGAACTGCGTCGACGTAAGTGCCGGTGGACCTCCAAGATGCCATCTCCTGCTCCATGGCAGCTATCCACTGAGAGGCCCAAGGTCCCGAGGTGGCCTCAGCGTAGGTGCGAGGGGTCGGGATGTCGAAGGCGTCTGGGTCACCCTCAGGGACTAACAGCATGGAGCAGAGATGGGGAGCAGCCTCGGAAAGGAGAGCAAGCTCGTACTGCCTGTCCTCTAGGACGTCACTGCCAAGGGCAAGAGCACCCCCGACGGACGGAGGACAAGCAGGATCAGAGACCAGAGCGGTAGCGTAGTCAAGGCGGCGGGTAGAGGCGTAGTCAGCGACAGCAGCGACAAGCGCGTCAAGGCGCGAGACAGGAACAGCGGTGTCGGTAACAAGAGAGGCAAGGACCCAAGGGACAAGGGGACGAGCAGCACGGAGGTAGTCAGAGAACGGAGGAGGGGCAACAGCAAGGGACGAGGGAGGAGGGGAGGACGAGACGAGCGGGAACGGAGCAACATAGGGTGGGTGGGCAGGACAGGAGAGACGGGACGAGCACGGGAGGGACGGCGAGCCCAAACGTGAGACGGAGGGGTAGGGTCAGGGGACAGCGAAGGAGACACAGGAGGGGAACGAGGAGGAAGACGGGCCGGAGACGAGTCCGGCGGCGGGAACATAGGACCGTAGACAGGGAGGTCAGCAGGCGGTGGGGGAGACACCGTTGCGCGGTCCGGGGAGGGAAGGCTGAGCAGGCGGAGAGCGGAGACCGGCGGCGACGGCTGCTGCGGCGGCAACGACGGCTGGGCCGGAACTCTCGGACCAGCAGAGGCAGAACGACCGTCGGCAGAACACTCAACAGCAGCACCCCCAGAACCAACACCCCCAGAGCGAGAATCCCCGCCAACACCAGCGGCACCCCCAGAAGCCGCAGGACGAACACCCTCCTCCACACCAGCACCCCAAGGGGCCAAGAGCGGCAGCGGCAGTGGCGGCGACGGCTGCGGCGGCGACGGCGGCGGTGGCTGCAGCGGGGTCGGCGACTGCGACAGTGGGGGCGGAGGCACCGGGGAAGGGGGACGCAGCAAGGACAGACCGGGGGTACCACCTGAGTCAGCAGACTCCTCAACGGGGACAACCGAAGGGAGGGGAGTGACGTGAGAGACACCAGACGGGGCAGGACGAGGCGGGAGAGGGGCAGGGGCTACCGGGGGAGAGGGAGCAAGGAACAGGGGGGGGGCAACTGGGAGACCCCGGTGAGGGAAGCGGCGGTAGTAGGAGACGGACTCGTCAAAGGTGACGTCACGAGAGTGGAGGAAGCGGTGAGACGGCGGGTGGTAGAAAAGCCAGTCAGACAAGTCCAGGGGGAAACCGAGGAAGACACAGGGGACAGTGCGGGCAATGAGCTTGTCCGTGCCAGAGGCACGAACGTGAGCAAGGCAGCCCCAGACGTGGAACGCAGACGCGTCACCGGGGGACCCGGTCCAAAGGAGGGTCGGCGAAACCTGCGGCCGCTGGGAGCGTGGCCACAGGTTAAGCTGGTGAGCAGCGTAGCGAACAGCGAACGGCCACAGAAAATGGGGGGCATCGGCATGGATCATGGAGGTACGGGCAACCTCCATGACCAAGCCGATGCGGCGCTCAGCAACCCCATTCTGCTGTGGCGAGTCTGGAAAGGTGTACGACTGGGTGATGCCCTCCGCACGACAGAACTGTCCAAGCCGACCAGAGGCGAACTCGCCGCCACGGTCGGAGTGGAGACACAACACGGGGAGACCGCGGTGGAGACGCGCAGCCACAACCCACGGGAGAAGAACGTCGGGCACGTCGGCCTTCCGCTCCAGGGGAAACACCGTGGTGTAGCGCGTGTAGTCGTCAACGAGCACAAGGAAGTAGCGCTCGCCGAGCGGTCCGGGGACGGGGGCAGGGCCCCAAACGTCCAGGTGCAGGGTCTGAAGGGGGGCAGTAGCAGGGCGCAGCGAGGAGGAGTGAGGAGCACGGCGGAGCCGACCCTCGACGCAAGGTGTGCACGGTGGCGCAGTCGAGGGAGAAAGTGCAGGGAGCGACGCGGGGAGACCTAAGACAAGACCGTGCTGGGACATGTGACGCAGACGCGGGAGAGCAGGGTGACCTAAGCGGTGGTGCCAGAGAAGGGACGGGTGAGTGAGGGACCGACACGAGCAAGCTGCAGTGACCTGGGAGGACGCACCAACTGGGGGGGAAGCGGTGTCGAGGGTAAACAGACCGGACACCGGGTCCCGGGGGAACGTCGCAAGGGGGGAGCCTGACACAGCCTCAGAACAGACAGCGAACCGCTCGTGCCCGGGGAACGTGATGGTGACGCCGAGGTCCTGGAGACAGCCGACACCAACCAGGTTCCTGGAGAACGAGGGAACGCGGAGGCCAGTAAGGGAGCCCGAGGGAACTGCTGGACAGGGAAGGGACGTAGAACTGCGCGCGACGACAAGACCCGCAGAGGGGTCAGCGAGAGAGACAATAGCAGGTGCAGCAAGCGGCGTGAGCGTGGAACAGTCGCGGAAGAAGCAGGCAGAAGCACCGGAGTCGAGAGTGAAGGACAGCGACGCAGTGGCGGAGGCCGGGGACGGAGCCAGTGCAGCGACTAGACTAGGCAAGCTAGGCAGTCCTACGCCTGACGCAGCAGGGGAGGCTAAGCTACACAGTGGTGCAACACCAAAACTAGAGTACACAAGGTAATAAGATCCAGCAAAACTAGAAGCGTCAGAATACAAAGCATGCAAAGCAGCACCTATCTGATCCATGTCTAACTCAAAGATCGGCACGCCCTGGCGGAGCAGGCTGTGCCCGTTGGGGAGGTCCGGGGCTGGGCCAAAGCGACGACGAAAGAGATCGTCGAGGCGGCGGAAACAGCGGGCGATCGGGTGCGGGCGACGGCACAGAGTGCCGCGAAGAGGCCCGGTCTGAAGCTGGTACTGGCAGGTGACAGCACCGGAGCCGCCGGTAGACGCTAAGCTGCGAGGGCCGCCACCAAGGCCACTACCTCCGGAGGTGCCGGGCCAACCAGGCGGGAGACGGGCCCACTGCTGCGGCGACTGCTGCTGGGACGGTGACTGATGCTGGGGTGGCGGCTGCGGCTGGGGCTGCTCTTGCTGCGGCTGGGGCTGATGCTCCTGCCCACCAGTGGTAGTCCCCGCAAGCGGACTACCGTCACCACCACTAGCGCCACCACCCCTACCTCCCTGGTGACCACGGCCACCGCGGCGCGAGCGCTGCTGCGGGTGGACCGCACCAGCCGTCTCGGTGAGAGGGGCCGCCGAGGCGACCGCAGCCGAAACGTCAGTGAACGTACACTGGGAGGGGGCACAACCGTGAAAGATAGAAACTGCTGGCGCACCGCTCGACTGAGCGATAGTGCGCTGGCGAGTCTCGATCTCTGTGAGGGTATCGACAAAGGCAGTGAGGGTGAGGTCACCCGGGTGCTGGCTAAGGAAGTGATCGCGAGCACTAGCGAGGCGGTCTGGCAGGCGCATGGCGATAAAATAGAGCGTCATGCAGAAAGGGGGGGGGAGCGCAGTGAGCTGGGCAGCAGTGCTGGCAGTGCGATAGCGGGTCTCTAGGGTACGCAGGTGAGTGGCAAAGTCTGCGACGGTAGGGAAAGCTGCAAGGTCTGGGAAAAGCATTGGGAAGAGCAGGCGACCAGCAGAAGCAGACGCGGGTGTGGAATAGCGAGCAATAACAGCGTCTAAGTAAGCTTTGGCCGTCTCAATAGTAGCAAAACGCGAGCGCTCAGAGACAGGGAGGGCGTGGCTAATGGCAACCTGAGCGACTGCATCGCGGGAGTCCCAGACCGCACGGGCAAGCGCAGCAGTAGAGAAGGTCTCACAGTCATCAGAGGAGGGATCAGTAGGGAGGGGAGCAGGTGCGGGGGGGCGGGGGAGCAAGCCGTCTACATGGACAACCAAGGAGTGGCCATCCTGGCGCTTACCTGTAAGGTGGCGGCGGAGATCGGAGAGCCAGGCGGCGAAGTCAACCACATGGCCCTCGGCGTCCAGTCGGAGCACGAAGTCCGCCATCATGCAGGGTCAGCGGCACAGCTCCACAGGAACACAGCGACAGCCCCCTCCAGCACGGCGGCCGCGAAGCGCCTCAGCACGAGCGAGCAGAGGAGACGGAGCCCGAGGCGGCTCGGCAGAACGAGCCGGGGCAAAGGGGCCAGGCAGGTGCGGTGGGGCCAGGCAGGTGCTGGCGGGGCCAGGCAGGCGCGGCGGGGCCAGGCAGGCGCGGCGGGGCTAGGCAGGCGCGGCGGGGCCAGGCAGGCGCGGCGGGGCCAGGCAGGCGCGGCGGGGCCAGGCAGGCGCGGCGGGGCCAGGCAGGCGCGGCGGGGCCAGGCAGGCGCGGAGGGGCCAGGCAGGCGCGACGGGGCCAGGCAGGCCGCGGCGGGGCCAGGCGGGCGCGACGGGGCCAGGCAGGCGCGTCGGGGCCAGGAAGGCGCGGCAGGGCCAGGGAGGCGCGGCGGGGCCAGGCAGGCGCGACGGGGCCAGGCAGGGCGCGACGGGGCTAAGCAGGGCGCGACGGGGCCAGGCGGGCACGACGGAGCCAGGCAGGGCCCGACGGGGCCGAGCGGGCGCGACGGGGCCGAGCGGGCGCGACGAGGCCAGGCAGGGCGCGACGAGGCCAAGCAGGGCGCGACGGGGCCAGGCAGGGCGCGACGGGGCCCAGGAGGGGCGCGACAGGGCGAGGGGGGGGCGCGACGAGGCTAGGGTGGCACGACGGGGCCCAGGAGGGGCGCGACGGGGCTAGGAGGCGCGACGGGGCCCAGGAGGGGCGCGACAGGGCTAGGGTGGCGCGACGGGGCTAGGGTGGCGCGACGGGGCCCAGGAGGGGCGCGACAGGGCTAGGGTGGCGCGACGAGGCTAGGGTGGCGCGATGGGGCCCTGGAGGGGCGCGACGGGGCTAGGAGGCGCGACGAGGCCCAGGAGGGGCGCGACAGGGCTAGGGTGGCGCGACGGGGCCCAGGAGGGGCGCGACGTGGCTAGGAGGCGCGACAAGGCCTAGCTAGGGTACAGGCGGAAGCGGTAGGTGGGGGATGCTAACCTACGCGTGATACCATGTTAACGTGAGAAGGAATAATAACTAGAGGTGGAAACCTAGAACAAATACTAGTTGGTTGTACTCACTAGAAGCATACCTCAGTCTAGCCTATAACTTCTACATAGCTAATATGTATAAGTCGACACTGACGTCACTGTGCGAACTGACCACAAATCCCTCCAGTACTTGCGCGCCCAACCAAACCTCAACCCGCGACAAATCCGGTGGCTCGATTTCCTCGAGTCAAATTTCCACTACACCATCACCTACAAACGGGGTGCCAACAACATTGCCGATGCCCTGACCCGACCCACTGCCCATACAGCCGCCATACTAGTTGCCCAAATCAGCCCACTGCTTACCGGAATATTTACCCACGGCTACAAAATCAACCCCTTCTTCAGCTCCGCTATTCATCAACAGCATACCACAACTACCAGACACTATTTTAATACGCGTGACACTTCCAGCATCTGGGTTCTCGGCTACAATTTACTTCGTACCCCCCTAATCCAGGAATCTCACGACAACCCTACCTCCGGGCATTTCGGAGTAGACAAACCCATGAAGACGTTGCAGCGTAATTATTACTGGCCGAACATGGCCGACGTCGTGCGCAAGTACGTGTCCTCCTGCACCGCCTGCCACATCATGAAATCATCCCATCAGCGAGCAGCCAGACCACTACAGCCGTTGGATCCGCCCAAGAGACCCTGGCAACACGTCACGATGGAATACGTGACAGGACTACCGGCCGGTCCCAGCGGAAACGACGCCATCCTTGTGGTCGTCGACCGGCTCACGAAAATGGCGCACTTCATCGCCTGCCAACAGAAAATTGCAGCTGAGCAAACTGCCCAACTGTTCATCGCCAACGTCATCAGACTGCACGGACTGCCCACCGCCATTATTTCATACCGAGACCCGAAATTTACATAGAATTTCTGGCGCCACCCGTGGGACCAATTCGGCACCAAACTACAGTTTTCCTCCGCCTACCACCCACAGACCGACGGGCAGACTGAATGAGTAAACCAAACTATGGAGAAATTCATTCGGAATACCTGTACTGACCCACATACATGGGAGAAATCCCTACCGCTGCTGGAGTTCACGTATAGTAATGCGCCTTCCGCCACAACCCATCAGTCCCCAATTTCCCTCAATTACGGGCAGGACCCCGTGGTACCCTCTACACCAAATATCGAAACACCCGTGCCCCGGTCCCAGCGATTTGCCGAAGACATCCTCGCAGCCCGAGAAAAAGCAGCCGAGGCAATCCGGAAAGCCAATCTGGTCGCATGCCGACAAGCCAATCGTTATCGACGTAACGTCACTTACAAAGTGGGAGATCTCGTACTACTCAACACCCGCAATTTGCGTCTGCCGATCCCGAGCAAACTCCGCCCACGATTATGTGGTCCCTTTCAAGTGACCAATATGGTGACACCTGTCACCGCTCACCTCCGACTCCCGGCGGATTGGTGTCACCACCCGTCTTTCCACGTCAGCCTCTTACGACCCTACGTTCCCAATTCGTCGGATTTGGCACGCCAACGTATCGTACCGCAGCTAATGCCTCTGCAGGAATCGACGACCGAGCCCTTGAAGATTCTCGGCCATCGAGTCACAACGCAGCAGAACCGATGAATGGTGGATTTTCTCGTCCGCTGGCGCGATCGGACGTCTGAGGATAACAGCTAGGTGCCCCTCGCTGACATAGAATCACACCCGATTCTAACAGCGTGAGTCGTACGCTAGCGCGTTCACCCGAACTCATCGACTCGTCACGTTCGGCCTCATTTATCGGCCCAACCCTTTCCCGAGTCGCGTTCGGCACTGTCGCCACATTGTCGAACGTACCCACATTCCGAGGTTATCGCCCTAGCACGCCAACCCCTATATAACATTGTGCCTTCATTGCGATAGCGACCTTGTATTCTCACGTTTTAGTTCATTTACACTTCCCATATTCAGGCTCGTTTTGAGTCGACTTCTACATCCCGTGCGAAACACGCCCTGTAACTTATTATCTCCAGGTATTCCCTAGGTGATGTGAACAATGGCCACGCACCTTTATCCACAGCAAGTAGAGCAGCAGCAGGTGTCGACTTGGCCACCGCCTGTCGCTCCCATCCTACCTTCCTTCTTTGGCAGGAAACGCCTCATATTCGCTGCTCTTTCCCGCCAGCTTTCCCCATCGCTCTATCTTCCCTTCGTGCACTGTCGAGCAAGCATTTCGGCATGGCGTCGATGGTGATCAGCGACGCATATGCGGTTGCTGCTGTTACGTCAGTCGCTGTGCTTCCATCTTCATGCACAGGCAGCCAACCCGCTTCCTCCGTCGCTTTTCCGCGGACATTCTTTAGCGGAGGTACAGCGTTTCGAGGATTCCCACAATGTGGTTTATTCGTACATTCTGTTTCCTAGTCTAATATTCCTTGAGTTAGGGTTACCATCAAGCCATTCCTTAGTCTGAAGTTCACTTATAGCTGTACATTGTCTTTAAGACTTGCGTCCGAGTTGTCGCGTCACATCGCGTCGTTAATAATCGTCGAACATCCGACAACGATGATAGCTTACCGAGGAGTATCGGGGTGCTCGACGAATCGTGTACTATCAGTCAACGTACCGTTTTTCGCTTTCAGAACGGAAAAAAAAGCGTCAAATAACATTTGCTCGACCTCTACATTGTCGTAATAGAATAATGCGTCTAAAAAACGTTCTGATAATTTATTCGGTTTTAGGACTAGCCGGACTTGCTCGACCAAATGCACACATTCCTCCAGCCGTGCCTCCCACTTCTCCCTTCAAAACACATTCCTCGCGCTCACATTTTCCCTGACCATGCATTTCTCTATTCCGTTGTACCCCAAAGCCGTTCACGGGCACGGGCAGCAGCAGCAGCGCCAGCAGCGGAGCGATATTTGAGGCGCCTCGAAAATTCCTCGTACTCACATTTCCCCTGACCGTACATTTCCCTACTCGGTTGCACCCCAAACTCTTAGCAAACGCGAGCAGCAGCCGCGCCACCAGCGGATCGAGGCAGGCGTTGAGGGGACACGTGGCAGCAGGAGCGCAATCGGCGGCTGCAAGGCGGTCGGTGGCTGTGCGAGCCAGTGTAGAAGCGACCAACGGTGCAACCGAGGTAATCTCGAGCTGTAGCCTTGTGTCTGTGTATCTTTTCGGCCCAGAAAGCAAGGCGGTCGGTGGCGGTGTGACAGTACTGTTAGCCAGGGAGGCGGAAGCGACCTACTGCCTTTGAAGGCCTCTTTGCACAAGTCCTTGCAATCAAGAAAACTCCTGATTCCCTTCTCATGTCCCTTCCTCCTCTCCCCCACCCCTTCCCCCACACATTTATCCCCGACTCTTTCCCCCAGGTGGTTCCCCCTCGCAGTGTGTCTGTGGTGCTGCTGGCGGGCGGAGTGGGCAAGCGCATGGGGGTACGTACGTGCTCCCAAACTCCCTCATTCCCACACCCATTCATCTGAAACTGCTGCTCCCACGCGCACTCACCCGAAGCTCTTCCCACACCCAACCACCTGCATCTCTTCCCACGCCCACCCAACTGCTTCCACCCACCTAAAGCTACCCGGTCCCAGAGACCTGTTTGTCTGGCCCTCCCAAGCCCGTCTTCTCCACTCTCTCTTCCCCTTAAAGCAACTCAGCTTGGCGTCTCCTCCTTATCATCCTCCGTCTCATCTTCGCGTCTCTCCCTCCCTGTCGCCGCCCCCACCGCGGCACTACGCTCGCCCACCGCCATCAGGCCAATATGCCGAAGCAGTATCTGCCGGTGTGCAACCAACCCATTGCGCTCTACAGGTGGGTGGCAGTCAGTCTGTAGCCACATGGATGCTGTGCTCTGATGTGGGTCTGGCGTGGCATGTGTGTGGTGAGGGTGGGAGAGGGGGCGGGAAGGGGGGGGGGGGGGGAGGGGGGGGGGGGTTTGAGGGGGTTTAGGAAGCAGTACTTGCGTGCGTGTGTGCGACCAGCCCATAGCGCTCTACAGTAGCCGAAGCTGTAGCCATGTGGGTGTGCGTTGGGTTTGGCATTGGGTGGTATGGCATCACGTGGCGTGTGTGTGCTACAGGGGAGGTTGTTGGGGGAAGCAGTACAAGTGATGATCGGGGGATGATGGGGTTGGGGCCTGGGTTGGGGCAAGGATGGGGGTACAGCATGGGTATGGCTATGGGTATGGCTATGGGTATGGGAGTAAGCATGGGCATGGGCACCGAATCAGCTGAGCCCCCTTATCTTGTGTCCCCTTCCATTCCATGCACCCCATCCTCCCCCCCTCCTCTTCCCGCCCCATCCTCCCTCTCGCTCTCTTTTCCGCTCAACCCCTTCTTGTTCAATCTCAACTGCACGCTCCCCCCTCCACCTTCCCCCCTCCCCCTCCCGGACTCCCCTCGCGTCCCCCTCCCTCCCCGCCCTATCCCTGTCTCCGCGTCTGCCCATCAGTTTCTTCACATTCGCTGCCATGCCTGAGGTCAAGGAGATAGTGGTGGTGGCAGACCCCAGCTACCACGACCTCTTCCAAGGTGAGCAGCGAGCAGTGAGCGCACCTTCACTTGGAGAGAGAGCCTCCCTGCTTTTCTTGACATGGGCTGCTTGCGTTGCACGCGTGAAGGAGATAGTGGTGGTGGCAGACCCCAGTTACCACGACCTCTTGCAAGGTGAGCACCGCACCTTCACTTGGTCAGCTGGGGTTACCCTGCTGCTACATGGGCTGCTTTTGAGGCGCCTCAAAAGTCGCACCTTCACTTGGTTAGCTTGGGTTACCCTGCTGCTTCTACATACATGGGCTGCCGAGCTTACTTACGACGCCCTCTGCTAAGGTACACCCCAACGTCCACCTTCCCCTCGCACCACAATTCTTGCTCCTCTCCCCCTCCAACTCTCCCCCCGACTCTCCCCCCACTACAACCCCCTCCTTCCCCACTCCCACCTCCACCTCCCTCCTGCCTGCGTTGCAATATCTCTCAGCTTTCTCTTCCCCCCCCCCCCCCCCCCTCTCTTTCTCTCCCCTTCAGGGTCTTCTGCCCACATCACCATCCCACTCAGCTTTGCGCTGCCTGGCAAGGAGCGCTTTTGAGTCCACTCCTGGCAGACTCCCCCCCACCCACCCTCCCCCTTCCTTCCCAACCCACACTGCCTCTCTCTCTCCTTCAGAGGCGTCTGCGCGAATCACCATCCCGCTCAGCTTTGCTTTGCCCGGCAAGGAGCGCCAGGACTCGGTGTTCAACGGGCTGCAGAAGATCAGCTCTGAGTCGGCCCTGGTGGCCGTGCACGACTCTGCTCGCCCTCTCGTCACTCCCAAGGATACCCTCCAGGTCAGTTCCACCGCTGCCTGTTGAGTCGACTCAAAAGCAGACTCTCTCTCTCTCTGTATGTTCAATTCACTGGTCTGCAGAAGATCAGGTCTGAGATTTGATCTGAGGCGCCTGAGATCTAAGACCTTTTGAGTTTATGCAAAAGCGCTGCTACCTTTTGAGTCGACTCAAAAGCAGGCTCTCTCTCTGTGAGGTCGGCTCAATGGTCGGTGGAAGATCAGCTCTGAGATCTGAGGCACCTCAAATGTAGTCGGCCCTAGTGGCCGTGCACGACTCTGCTCGCCCCCTCGTCTCTCCCAAGGACACCCTCCAGGTCAGCGCTGTTGACTTTGGTTGACTCCCATTGACTTTGACTCTTGCGTGCCTTGCTGTTTTAAGATCCGTTCTCCCAGTCTCCCTCTTCCACAAATTGGTGTCATCGGGACTCTCCCATCCCCTTCCCCCCTTCCCCCCAACCCCTCCCCTCCAACCCCCCGGGGCAGGGGTATTTTTTTAGTTTTAACACCCTCCCTTCCCTCCTCGCGTCTCCACTCCTCTCCGCAGGGCTTTTCCGATGCCATGACTCACGGGGCTGCTGTGCTTGCTGTGCTCTCCAAGGTGTTTCTTTAGTCGACTCAAGCATCACCTACCGTTCCTCCAAACTCCCCCCCACCCCCACCCCCCTCCCTTCCTCCTGTCCCATCTCCTCTCCTCTCCACAGGTCTTTTCCGATGCCATGACTCACGGAGCTGCTGTTCTTGCCGTGCCCTCCAAGGCTACTATCAAGGAGGTATGATGACTATTAAGGACGTATGGTTACTAATATTAAGGAGGTATGGCGACCAGAAACCATTTTCAAGAGGGCAAAGCAAGGACTGTGCCCCATCCCTCCCGGCTCTTCCCTTCCGTCCATTGCTTCACATTCTGACGGCTTGGGATTTTTTTCACGGCGCACGTGGGACCAGTTGCAGTGCTGGATGATGCATCAAGGTTGAGGGGGCACAGCAACCACTACTGTCTCTGTTGCTCCCTCACCTCCCCCCCCCTCCTCCCCCCTCCTCCCTTTCCCTCTGCTCTCTTAGCCTGACAGCAAGGACTTTGTGCTCTGCACTTTGGACCGGCGGCTTCTGTGGGAGATGCTGACCTTTCTCCCCTCCCCATCAGCCCCCCTCTCTTCTCCCTTCTCTTTTACTCTCTTCTCCCTTCTCTTTTACTCTCTTCTCCCCTACCTCTGTCCCCACCCCCTCTGGCTACCAGTCTGATGGCAAGGGCTTTGTGCACCGCACTTTGGACCGGCGTCTTCTGTGGGAGATGCAGACGCCACAGGTGATGCGGCCACAGCTGCTGCGAGACGGCTTCGAGCTCGTCAACAGGTGCGGCTGCAGCTGCTGCTAGAAGGGGTTCGAGCCTATCAACTGGTGGGGCTGGTTGAGGCAACGTGGTTGTTGAGTCACACCTTGTGAATCACAGCTTGTGATTCACTGATTTTTGAGGCGCCTAAAAAAAGGTGATTCACTGCAAACTTGGTGACCATATGGGCTTATCAGCATTGGCTCTCTCGCACCACACCTCCGCCCCAACCCCCCCTTCCCTCTTACCGCCCTTATCACACCATGGGGTGTTTGCAGGTGCTGATCCCTCACCTGTCTCTTTGATCTTCCACTTCCCCCCCTTCCCCCCGCCCGTCCACACTCTACCCATGCAGGGGAGGATTGGAGGCGACAGATGACGTGACGTGTCGATTGTGGAGTATCTCAAGCAGCCTGTGACCATCACAGTGCGGAGTCCCAGAGGCGTCCCACATCCTCACACGGCCTGTCTGACAATACCAACCTTGGTCACTGCACCCACCCACCCATGCAGGGAAGGATTGGAGGTGACAGATGACGTGATGTGTCGATTGTGGAGTATCTCAAGCAGCCCATCAAGATCACTTTGACTCGTCTCTCAAACAGGTTGTCTCTCACCTGTGTTACTCTCACACCTGCCGGCTGTCTCTTGCCCCATCCATCCATACATACCCCAACCATGCAGGGAGGATCTGGTAGCGACAGACAGACCATGTATTCACCAGACATACCATCTGGTGGCGACAGACGGAGTATTTCAAGCTGCCCATCAAGATCACTTTGACTCGTCTCATGACCTGTCTCACACGCCGGTCCATCTCTCGTCCCTCCATTGCTGCTCTCATGCAGGGAGGGACTGGAGGTGACGGATGATGTGTCGATTGTGGAGTATCTCAAGCAGCCGGTCAAGATCACTGAGGGCGCGTACACCAACATCAAGGTACGCTCGAAGCACACTCAGCAGCACCCTGATCTCCATCTCTCCCCCACCCCCCCTTCCTCCCCGCCTCCCCTTACTCCAACGTTAAGCCACCTCTTTCCATACCCTATTTCATCTCACCATATCCACATGCCATGCCATCTTGTTTCACGTTCTATGGGCCTCGTTCCTGTGCCAGGTCACGACTCCCGATGACTTGCTGCTGGCGGAGCGCATTATCGGGTGCTCCGTCGAAAAAGCGCCCCTTGCAGCAGCTGCGTAAGCAAGCAGCTACACTACAACTTTGCGCGAGCCAAATGGTCTCGTTTAGTTTTTTTTTTTGCGATTCCTTTGAACTCAACATGTTGGTGTAGTTTTCCTGCATCTTTAGGGTCTATATAGTAGCTTAGGAGGGACATAGCATGCCATCTTGAAATGGAGCAGCCTTGTCTTGATACACATGAACTGCCTTTTTTTTGGTGTTGAAGGCTGGTTGCGCGACGTGCGCTGTAGTCCTCCATCGATCTTATCCATCAACACAAGCGCGTACAAACTCTTATCCACGAGTCTCCCCTGCCCCATACCCCACACCCCATCTGCACCTCTCGATCTCTCCGCACTTTGCGGCGTTTGCCATGACCATTGCGAACCACTACGGCAACTGATCGATCCCACGTACCCTAAATCCTTCCTCATGGCCTCGCGTGCCTATTAGTCTAAGTGGAATACCCAAGATTTGGAATTCGGCGGCGTGCCGCAGGTTACGAGGTGCCTGACGAGCTGACGGCCAGCCGGTTATGGGGTCAAACCTATCCGTGCCGCAGGCGACAGCCGTCGCCACCGCCGCTTCCGTCTCCGCTGCGACTGCTACAGCGAGGAAGGGGAGATCTCTGGCGGTGACTCGGGGGTCTCCGGACTGGAGGTCTGATGCCGCCAATGCGCCGACTTCCCCCCGCAAACAACGTCAGATTATTCATGTACATGCCTTGATGCCTTTGAAGTCGACTGAAAAGCGAAGGTGTTGTGTGACATTGTAACATGCCTTCACGTCAGATTATTCATGTACATGCCTTCTTCTCAGGTGTCTTTTGAGTCGACTCAAAAGTCAGCTCGTTATTCGTGCACATACCTTCTTCTCAAGCACACCGCTGCTGCTGCTATTATCGACCGATTATTGCGGACAGAGAACAAAGAATGACACATTTTTTATTTTATTTTATTATTTACGAAATGCCATACGTCGAGAGCGGAGCGGAGCCATGATTTATAGCTTTCGCTCACGAACCCCCTTCGCGACAGGTCCTTCCGGTTTCGCCTGCTTTCGCCTGTCTTCGCCGGCAATACCCTCTCCAGGACTTCGTGCCTAAGTTCGTCGCGGTGGTGGTGGAGGTGCCCAAGGGCAGCTTCGCCAATAAAGGCCTAGTGCATATCATCGTCAACCAAGCTGTCTCTGTCCTACCACTTCTCTCCTCTCTCCCTCTATCTCTTCCCCCCCCCCTACAGGTCTTTGTGCCTAAGTTCGTCGAGGTGGTGGTGGACGTATCCAAGGGGCAGATCTTCTTACCCCCCCCCCCCCCTCTCCCCTCCCCCTCTCTCCCCCCCCTCTCCCCCCATCCCCCCCAACCCACCCCTCCAGATCTTCGTGCCTAAGTTCGTCGAGGTGGTGGTGGAGGTGCCCAAGGGCAGCTTCGTCAAGAGGCATCCCGACGGCTCCATAGACTACGTTGGCTGCGTGCCGTGCCCTTTTAACTACGGCTCCGTGCCCTCCATTCTCGCGCTCGACGGTACGTCAGCACCTGCACTGCACCTGCCCTTGCACTTGCCCTTGCCCCTGCATCACTGCTACTCCTAGCAAAGCAGGGCAGAGAAGAGAGCTCGGTGGTATGCGCGCGCACGGCTCCATAGAGAGATTACGTGGGCTGGGTCCTGTCCCTTACCCCATCAACAACGGCTCCGTGCCCACCATTCTCGCGCTGGATGGTGCGTCAACAGCTGCCCACACCCTACTTCACTGCTGCTCAGAGCAGAGCAGAGTTGCCCAGTGGTATGCGGACGGATCCATGGACTACGTGGGCTGCGTGCCGTGCCCTTTCAACTATGGCTCGGTGCCCTCCGTTGTCGCGATGGACCGTTCGTCAACAGCTGCTGCCGCCTACATGTCAGTGACTGTTCTTTCGAGATATTATTCGGAGAGCAGATCAGTGGGCAGGGCAGCAACAGGAGGCCCGCGTGGAATGTGGAGGGAAGGAAGGCTACATTGACTGCTACGTGGTATGTGGTATTCCCCCCTTATTCCCCCTTCTACATACTACATTGACTACGTGGGCTGCTGCGTCCTGTGCCCTTCACTTCGTTCGCCTACAGCTGCTTCGTGCCCTCTATTCTCCCTTTGACGGTGAAAGTACGCCCTTAGTTGCTACAAACGCGTTTGGCGTTTGAACGCTAAACGCTTGTCATAGTGTATGTGAACGCTAGGCAAACGCTTGCTCGGGCAGGCCTAAAATTTTTGCTCGGGCAGGGGTAAATTTTTTCGGGGGGGGGGGGGTGGGGAAATGGGGGTTCTGCAAGCAACCATTTTGTCCAAGAAAAAAAAATCCGTCATGAACATTTAAGCAAGCATCTTCAAATGTCATGCAAAACACATATCCTAAAGCCCATTCTCCTGCCCTTGTCCATCCCACTTGGTGAAATGTGCGGCGCAACGGTTGGGACTACCGGCCATCTTGTGCCCACAAAGCGACACTCGTCTTTCTGCATTGCACCGGCCTGCTTGACTAGAACGCGGAAGTATTTAAAGACCTCATGATTCTTATCCGCCTCGTATGCATTAGAACATACGGACGCTGTAACAGCACCATCCGCATTGCTCTCAGGGGTTGACATGGGCGAGCGCCCTTAAGTTAAGGTATTGCGTGGGGTGTGAAAGTTGCTACGGCTATGGCGCGCGGCAATTAGAAAGCAGATCTGACGGGGGAAGGAGACTGGGACTTAGCGTGAAACTACGAGATGTGAGGAGGAGGGGTTGGAAGTTCTAGTTGACGATGTGTGGAGTGCGGTTGAGGGGGGGGAGTTGGTTGGGAGGTGAATATTGACGAGATGGTTGGGAGTTGGGACTTGGCGAATGTCGTGCTGACTTCGCCAAGTCTCAATTTCGCCCCAAAATTTTTCGATTTTTTTTCCAGGGGGCAGCCCGAAAAAAAAACCCAGCGAGCGTTTGCGTTTTAGGGTTCGTTTGGCGTCTGCGTTCAAACGCGCGTCTGCCAGAGCGTTTGTAGCAACTAAGCGTACGCCCAGTCTGAGATTCATTGTAGAGGGTTTCTTGTTAAGGGTTTATTGTTTAGGTTTTTTATTTAGGTTTATTGTTTAGGTTCATTGTTTGCTCCTACACCTCTATCCCCTCCTCTCCCTCTGTCTCCCCCCACCCCCGCGTCCATTTCCTTCCAGGCCACCCTCTAGACGCCGCTGTGTTGGGACCCCACCTACACTATGGGCACACGGGCACATGGCAGGTGTATGGTATACAGAGGTTCGTTGCTTACTCCAACACCATTCGTCCTCCCTGTCCTCCCCCTCACCCACCCATCCGCCCCCCAGGCGACCCTCTAGACGCAGTTGGTGCTGGGCGCCCACCTGCCGTACGGCCACACGGGCACGTGGCAGGTGCACGGTATGCGCAGCTTCACTGCTTACTCATACTCTCCCTCCCCCCCCCCGCGTCCATTTCCTTCCAGGCGACCCTCTAGACGCCGTTGTGCTGGGCCCCCACCTGCCGTACGGGCACAGGGGCACATGGCAGGTGCATGGTATGCTGCGGTTCATCGATGGGGGCAGAATCGACCACAAGCTCATCTGCTCACAAACAAATCCACCGCCTCTTCCCCCCACATTCTCTCCCCTTGCTCCCTCTCCTCCTCCCCCTTCTCCTCCTCCTCCTCCTCCTCCTCCTCCTCCTCCTCCTCCTCCTCCTCCTCCTCCTCCTCCTCCTCCTCCTGCTGCTGCTGCTGCTGCTGCTCCTCCTGTTGTAGCTACTTGTATGAAAGAAGAAAAGAATAGGGGACCTGGGAAATGGAAACTGGCAGAGAAAGATGCGTTCTTTGAGTCGCTACTGATCAGGTTTCTGAACCTGCAACGGAAGCAGAGAAGTCTTCGTAGCGATGGCACCCACAGCAGCAATAGCAACAGCAGCAGCAGCAACAGCAGCAGCAGCAGCAGCAGCAGCAGTGGCAATGACAACGGGGGCATTTCCAGTAACACACAGCATTTCAAGGAGAAACCGTTTGAAACTCTGTGGGAGGATCCTGCGACTCTTGCCGGTCCAAGTCCGGAACAAACGGCTGCTGCTCCTCGTCTTGATCCGTCACCGATTCCGTCTCCTTTCCGGAAAGGCGACAGTAACGCAGGGGGCATCCTTGAAAGGTCATCACCGGTGTGTGAGCAACCAGGAGGAGCGGCCGGTCAGCTGCGCTCCGATCCCCTCACACCCACCGCTAATCCTCTGCAACTGCAGGCACCCTCAGTAGATTTACAAGGAGCCATCCTTCCCATCCTGAGTTCCCAAGAGGGCGCA